>JABUQX010010511.1:0-2500 GCA_015478945.1 Trachelipus rathkii
CGTATTACTTCGTTCAATCAATTGGTGTTCGCCGTTTCGCATTTATCGTGAAACGCTTTGCGTTTCGTGCGCCACTTCAGTGGGGGTTGAATGCCAGGTCAAGTAATGAAGTTGGAAGTATTTGAGATGAAGGGGTTGAGAGCGGTTTGTGGGGTTAGCAGAAGGGAGAGGATTAGGAATAGGGTGGTGAGGGAGAGATGTGATTGGAGGAATGGTTTGGTGGGGAGAGCGGAGAAGGGAATGTTAAGATGGTATGGGCATTTAGTGAGAATGGAGGAACAGAGGGTGGTTAGGAGAGTTTGGGAGGCGGAGGGGATAGGAAGGAGAGGAAGGGGGGAGACCAAGAAGGAGGTGGATGGATGGAATAAAGGAGATGCTGGAGGAGGGAGGGATGAGGGAGGAAGGGTAGGGTGTTGGCGAGGGATAGAGTGGGGTGGAGGAGGTGGGTGAGGGCGAGATGAGGGGAGGTGTGAATGAGAGAGGCTGTGCGTACCACTACCCCGCTCAAGCGGGAAAAAGTGTAGGTAAAATAAATAAAATAAATAAATAAATATATATATATATATATATATATATATATATATATATAATATATATATCTATATATATATACTATATATTCTCACCACCATATATATATATATATATATATAAATATAGGGTAATTATG
Organism: Trachelipus rathkii; assembly: GCA_015478945.1. NCBI lineage: Eukaryota > Metazoa > Arthropoda > Malacostraca > Isopoda > Trachelipodidae > Trachelipus > Trachelipus rathkii. Next base: position 671 of record JABUQX010010511.1, read on the forward strand.
GGTCGCGAGGTTACTAACTTTATGCGTTTTGGTTTTCGGGGGGTCGCGAGACTTAAAAGGTTGAGAAACGCTGATCTAGAGCAACTGATAAGGATACCTACACAGATTCAGGATCATCCCAACCAATTTTTGAACACACTTGACCTATGCTTTATCACAAATCCCTCTCTCTATACACACACTATCTTTGCTCTTATTGGTAACTGACCACAATCTTATCTCTCTTAATTTTCATGTTTTCTCTCAAACAGCTCTCCATTCTGCCTAAGTGTATTTTCTAGCACTTTAATCGAGCTAATTGGAGGGCTTTGCGTTGCTTCTATACTAATTATTCCTGTAATAATTGCTTTCATTCTGATGATGCTTCAGTGTCTGCCATTAAGGTGGGAACTGAAATCGCTGATGGAATGACCATGTTCATTCCATCTTTGTCAAAGTCTATCTCTCCTCAAAATCAATGGTGAGACTGTGCTTGTTCAAATTGCATTATTCAGGCTAGAAACAGTGCCTGTAAGGAGTGAAAAATTCTCATTCTCCTCTCTCTCTCTTTAATTTTCATTCAGCTCGGAATTGTTGCAGGGATACTATTTGAAGAGCAAAGCAGGCTTTTACTAAACGAAAATGTACTGACCCCCTTGGTTCTCCTACTGAAAAATCTTTCTGGACTCTTGTCAAAAACATCTCCAACAACTTTTGTAAATCTGCCTTTCCTTCACTTACTCACTCTGAGGGTTCTGTTGCTAATTTATCTCCTTCCTCTAATTCAACATTGGACGATTCTGGCAATCCTCCTCCAACTCTGCCTCCTCTTGGGTGTCCTATGCCTTTACCTGTTACCAGATGCATGGGCTCCTGAAACCTATGAACATTAGGAAGGCAAGTGGCCCAGATGGCATTCCTCCCAGAGCTTTGTGTGCTTCCGAGTTGATGTCATCTCTCGTTCAGCTATACTCCCTATGCTTCAATATACTAACACTTTTCCTCAATGCTAGCCACATGTGTTGAACCTATCCCAAAGAAAGGTAAACTCTCTGATAGCTCTAACTTGTACCTATTCTGTCTAAGATCTTTGAAACCCTTCTGAACTCTCATTTCTTGGATCATCTTGAATCCAATTTTCTTCTTTCCAATCATCAGTATGGTTTTCAGCACTCAGATCTACTGGTGACATACTTTCCTATCACATAGATTTATGGTCTTCTGCCCTTAGGGACTTTTGTGTGGTGGTGCTTGACATATGCAAAGAATTTGGCCGGGTATGGGATGGTTCAATACTTTCAATCTCTCCTTTGGGTTCCTGTCGCTTTGCTTACTTATCTCTAGCTTTCTTTAAAATTGCTCCATATCGAAGGTTTTTGATAGGGTGACATTTCATTTCCTGTAAATTTAGTGGTGTTCCTCAGTGTTCTGTCATATCTCCTATTCTTTTCTCACTTTCATTAATAATCTCACCTGCTCATCGAACTCTACCCATTCAAATGCCGATAACTCGACCCTCCATTTTTCTATTATTTCAAATCTGCTCCTTCCTTTTAATCTAGAGTTGCCTCTCGTCTTAGTCTTTCTGATTCTTTTCTTGCTGATCTGGACAGGATTTCATGGTGGGGTCATCGTAACCTTGTGAAATTCAACTCTCTTAAAGACTTAACATCTACAAATCTCCCTCTCAAAGACACCTCCTAACATTTTTTTTTTCATTTTGATGATTATCCAGTCCTGTAACAAAAAAAAAAAAAAAAAAAATTGAGGGAGAAATTTTCTTCTGACCCCTACTCCCCCCCAAAAAAATTATTCAACTAAAGAGAATAAAGCAAAATACATATGAAAATG
>JABUQX010010511.1:7500-32500 GCA_015478945.1 Trachelipus rathkii
ATTGGCACGAGGCAAGATTCAGGAAGAATCAAAACCTCGAAACAACTCCACGAAGAAAGACTCAGGATGAATCTCAGCCTTAGAATCGCACCAAGAAGAAGAATTCAGGATCTTAGTCCAAAATTAGCAGACGACGGATTCAGGAATGAATCCCTGGAACAGAATCGGATTCAGGAATGAATCCCCAAAACAGAATCGGATTCAGGAATGAATCCCCAAAACAAAATCAGCCCAATATCAGAATGTCTTGAAGGATTCAGGATGAATCCCAAGATAGAACCCTGTCAAATATAAACAATAATTGGTATTTACCATAATTTATATTTGCATATTTGACAGTTAACGAAAGTCACATATATCTACACTATTAAGAAACATACCCTGGTATATCCAAGAGGGGTTTTTCTTAAATGGGGACTAATGACGTCAATGGCCTTCCAGCAAGCAACAAGATAGTAAACTGTAATAAGAGTCAAGTTTACTATCTGTACATTACTACAAATCTTACAGTTATTAATTAATAAAATCAAATAAATTTGTAGCACTGACCTCTGAGACAGCTAGAAAGGCTTATCAACTTCTTTTGTATATAAATTTTTTAGCACAATTATATTTTTATCATCATCTGTGCTCCTGGTGCTATGTTTATTATTAAGTTTATACTATATCAATTATACATATAATCATAACAAGATGTACTAGAAAGAAGAAATACTGGTATAGTATCTATAAATGTTATAAGGGTTTTCAATAATTGAAGACATATAATAAATAATATAAAGTATTACAGCCTGGATCAGAAATGGTAAACATTTCCAGACTGTACTATAAAAACATTTTCGAGAATAAACATCACCAGAATAAAGGTGTGATTACCCAAATTGGCTGTGGATGCATGATCAATATCTCCCTTATATCCTCCCCCACTAAATCTAAACCCCCACCTCAATTTTCCACGTCGTTCGAAGAAAGACGGGAGTGAAGAGGCAAAGAGCATAGAAACAGCGCGCAGGGAAGGATACTCAGGACTCTCTACTAAGCTATGAATATTTACAAGATATATTTTTTTACAATTTTATATACAGTTTTAATGTTAATTTTTAGATAAATTTTCACATTTATTCTTTAGGGATTCTAAGAATAAACGGTTCTAACAACAAAGAAAAATCAAGTTAAAGGGTTCCTTGTTGATATAATCCAACAACCAAGAAGAATCAAGTAAAAGGTTTCCTGGTTAATATGATAGATATGAGGGGTGACAATAGGTACTTCCCCTTAACAATGCTGTTATAACAACCATCGATTAAGTCGGTCCCTCTGACGGTATTTTTAGCCGGACATCAGTATTTTCCTTATATAAGAGATTTGGATTTAACAATTTAACTGCATATGGACAGTTCCCGCATCTTTTGGTATAAGAACCCAGGATCTTTAATAATGTGGTCAGCATACTGGGTGTCCCAATCATGAATAATGTGTTCTTTGTTGGACACATACATATCTTGCCCAGAGGGAAATGCAGTAGTAAACTTTGGATTGGGAAATCACCTTTTCAGTAACCTCAGTGATTTTCTTCCTTATTGGGTTCATGAGGTCGTAAACATGAGTTAGACCTTAGATATAGTGCGGCCCGACGTAAAACAGTTTTTATTGAAATCCTTTGTAAACTTAGGAAAAGCTCCCGGCCATGAACAATGGGATGATGAATACTGGATCGTCTGGTCCATATACTCTGGGAAACCGACAGAGATGTTTCTAGATGTCTTGAGCCCAGCCGAATCAAATCTGAAAAACATCATATATCCGGCAGTTATTGAGTCATGGAAGGATTTCCAATTATATAAAAAAACATGAGCATATTATCTAGTCTAAGATTATTAATTTTTATTACATAATAACTGTCTGGAAGCGAAAAAATGACGTAGAGTAAACTAAGTCATTTTCACCTTCACTATTTCTCAACTGCACTTATTGATTTGGGAAATCAGAAGTACAAATTAATTATTGAGAAACTGACGAGTTATATTAAAAAAAAAAAAAAAAAACAAATTTAATTATATAAAATTTAAAATTTGTATCTTTAAAATAAAGGTATACAATCAGAAAATAATTGCTTGGAAAGTTCATTGTTGTTCATCGAAAACACACCACCTCAATAATAATGAAAATTTTATTTTCATTATTATATTTTCTATTTCGAAAATAGAAACAATCTAGGAAGTCTTTTTCCTGATTCTTTCTATTTTCTTGTTATACTTATTGAATCATCCATTTGGTCCATTTAATTTGAAGAGAGAGAGTCTACTCATCCAAGTTATAGATTGATCATGAGAACATCGGATTATCTCCTTCAGGAACCAGGACAAATCTGTAAAATAAGTTTTAAAGCTCCTCCGGCCCACAACCTGTCATGAACATGACAGGTTCGTTGGAACCGAGGAACTGATATATATATATGTACAATAGGTACATATATATATATTCAGCTCAATATATATATATATATATATTAGTTGGTGAGGTATGCGGTTTTCGATGACTCTATACATAATAATTATATGCATTTTGTTTGATAAATATATACTATACAGTATATATTTATACTTTATACGTATTTAACCATTTTTGGTTAAATAACGTGAGGAATTCTATTACACAAGACTTTTTTGATTTTTAGTTTATAGTTTTAATCTTTAGTCTGCAAGCATACACGAAGAATCCAGACACACAAAGATCAATTTTACAAGAATCAGGTACACCAGGAGGGTTTTTTCGTCACCTTAGTTAAAGTGTTTGACGATCAGGCACACTAGAAAGCATACATTCAAAACAGCTTCGATAGATGAAGATGTTATAGAACAATAGTTCAGAAGGAAGTTTACTTAAGATTTTAAGAAAGATAGGAATAAGGACTTTTTCCAGGTAACATCAGATACAATGTACCGATAAGTTTAATTGGTCAAGTAATTTAAATTTACGTTCCAGTCAGTAAGGGAACGACAGAAGTTTCATTTTCTAAACAAATGAAGCAAAGCCAACTTTTATTCTCCAGGCTTATTTACTTCGTATCAGGACACAAGTGTGTCATTTTATAACCCCGAGACAAGGTTATAAAAGACTAGTCCTTCTTCTATGACGTACATACTCCACTGGAGTCGACATAACATTGGGGAAATCTGGAACTGATCCTCTACTCCTAGTGCGAGGAAGATCATCTAATTGCATTTCCTCCAAGATTTCCTCATCTATGTGGACCAAAGTCAAATTACTATTATCTAAATGGACGTTGGTGGGATCACCAAACACCTCTCCCACTATTTGAAAAGGTGGAATTCTAGTCTCCGAGACAGGTGAAGAAACCATTTCAGCCGACGGGGATATATTGAAAGAATTATTATTTGGCGGGCTGAAACCATAAAATTCAGTCCTTTGAGAACTGGAAGAACTATCTAAGTCAAAAATGTTTGACCAATCGTCCGGCAAATCACCCACAACAACTCTCTCCGACAGATCCATAGGATCCTCAGAAGAGACTGAGGGAGAATAGTTAGGTCTTTCCATAAAAAAGGACGGTGGATCCGTTAGACTCAACCTAGATGCTTCCAGATTAGGACTTTCCAACTGTGATGCTTGGGAAACTATAAGGTCTTCATTATCATTAGTTACCCTTGCAGGAGAAAGGACAGAGGGGTATTTGAATCTAATAGGGTATTCATGTGAATACATATCATGATAATCTAAAACAGGGGTAAGTATTTCAGCATGGTTGACCCCCAGGGTACTACCATGATTCATAGGAGAACTAGTAGGAATATTTATTAAATCTATCTCGGATAAACTAGAATCGGAATCCGTCTCAGGTAAACTAGAATGGTTAGAATTTGACTCGTCCGAAGAATGGATAGGTGAAATAGGAATTACGAGAGGAGGGAGCAAAAATTTAACCGCTTTGTGACCAGGCATTCGGAAGACTTCACTGAGGAACAAACTCCTCCTTACTCATATTGCGGTTTTCTCCCGGATCCCAAGCAGTTGGCTCTATTACAGGAGTTAATTCTGGCAATTGAATATACTCACTTACAGAGATAGGATTAAAAGTTAAGAATCCCTCAAAATCAGCTTCCTCCTCCAGGGAATCATCGCTATTAGTGAACAATGAGGTATCAGCGATGGACTCTGACTCATAAGAATTAGCTGAATCAGTCTCAGACTCAAGGTCGATGGATTCAGGAGAATTTTCATCCTCCCCATCCAACAAACTTTCCTCGTCCGAGAAAAATGCATCACTAATTTCCTTATTTCTAGTCAGGTATTTTCGTAAATACCCAGGAATCTCAATCCATTCTCTTAAATGGGAGAAATGGACTTTTTGAGTTCTACTGGGGGGATTAGTATTTCTCTGTATGACATATGACACCCTATTCGGGTTCACGTCAACAACAGTAAATGGCCCTTCCCACCTATTATGAAATTTAAGAGCAGTACTTGGCCCAGTTCGTATTACTTTACGAGCTACTTTTTGACCCACCTTGAAAGGTTTAAAATTGACACTGCCCTCTTTCCAATATTGGGGAAAAGTGTGCACTGGAGCATGAGCTTTTTGTAGTAAATAATCAGAAGGTGACATGTCCAATGCACTATGATAAGTATTATTATAAATATTAAAATAGAGGAAGACAATTCTTCATCCCAAGTGGCAGGTGCTCCAGAACTAAACATTTCAGTAGTTGAATTAAACTTGATTAGTACGCTCAGAGACACCGTTACTCGAGGGATGAAGTGGAGATATTCTCACATGTTTAATGTTGTGTTTTTGTAACACTTGTTGGAATATCTGGGAAGTAAATTCAGTTCCATTATCGGTTAATATACGATTTGGAACTTTAGGAAGGAAAGGGAGAACTTGGTGCTCCAGTTTCCTAGATACGGTCAAGCTGGACTTGTTGGCAATGGGAACTACAGACACCCATTTAGAATAATGATCAATAAATATCATGCAGTATTTATTTCCCTTAAAAGTTTTTGGGAATTGAATCAAATCCATGGCACATAAATCGAAGGGATAGTTGGCCAAGATTTTCAACATGGGTGGAGTTATATTGGAAGAAAAGTTTTTCTGCATCTGGCAAACAGGGCAGCACCGCACTACATCGGAAATTACCTGATTGACCCTAGGATGCCAGAAATGCTTGTATACCAACTGCAGCAGCTTGTTCCGACCTATATGGGCACAGGATACATGGAGTCCCAGAACTATGTGCATTAGTAGGTCCAAAGAAATTGCATATAACAGATTCCCGGACGTAGTTCTGTAATACAAGATGTCATTTTCCAAAACCATTTGTTTAGAATGACTTTTGTAGGGTTTAGGAACTTGTTGCCAATTTATATTGTTATCATTTTTCTTAAATCCCTTCAATAAATATCGAAGAGTACGATCATTATTTTGATCGTAGATAACATCAGTATCATTAATATTAGTATTGACTACCGACACGTTTTTCACCTGTATAGTATAGGACTTTAAATTGGACTGGGTACAAGTTGATATGCCATCGGCCACCACAGTCAATTTTTTTCCTTGCAGATGAATCAGTTGTTTTCGGGACATATCAGGTAATAAGTGATTATCCCTAAGAGCACAAGTACCAAGTATCAATGGGTTATCTACCATGTATTCCTGGGGTACTATGAAAAACGCGGAAGGATGAGTTACAAAACCCATATTAAACCTCAGGATTATATTTACATAGTGAACAATAGGAATTCGTTCTCTATTTCCAAAACCACTGATGGCCCTTACTCCTATGTCTTCGGAAGGCAACTCTTTTGAATTCCCTAGGAAAGGAATAATCTCGGAGCTTATCAAGTTTACTCCAGCCCCACTATCTACAAGGCAATCATAAATGGGAGCATCCTGATCATCCAACTTGACACAGACGATCAAAGGTTCTATATCGGCCTGGCACAAGTTAATAGCAACGACCATGTCTTCACTAGCATAGGAATAAGGTTTATGCGAGAATTTACTCACTGGAGGTATCCCATAAAAGTTAATAGAAGGATCATCCAGTTTCTTTACAGAGTCATTATCCAAGTCCTTTTCCACAGATTGACTCATCTCTGTGGGGACTAGTCGTTTAACTGATTGGCGGGGCGAGCTTCAGCAAACCCCCCTTTGCAACGACCTTCATAGTGAGATACGTTACAGGTTTCACACGGGTCCAGAAATAGGCGTTGGGGAAGAGGCTTCTCAGTTGGTTTAGCCGAATTTTTCTGGGCTTCAGGGGAATATGATCGCGAATAAACTTTCTTTACCGCACCTTGAAGGTATTCTCTAGGAGGAGTTCGTTCGGGATCACTGGATCGTGGAGGGGTGCGTTGAGAGCACCTCATTCCCGCGTGGGGACCTCTACAAAAGGGACATACCACTTTCCGGGTATTTACGGGAGATGATGGAGGAGAGTTCCTAGCTCGGCATTCGGTATTTGAATGGCCGGTTTTCTTGCAGTAGCTACAGACTCCCAAGTACTTATAGCATTCCTGCATTTCGTGTCCTCGCTTCTCACAGTAGTCACACAAGATATTCATCCGATCTCCCGATCCTGAACGACCCTTTCGATTTGCGTTACGATTATTCTGAGCTCTGGAACGGTCATTACTTGGTGGTGAATTTCGAACAGTGTTGTAGACAATACGACTGCTATTATTTCTTTCCGGAGGACTACGTTGGCCAAGATTGGAAGAGCGATGGTTACGGTTAATTGAAGACTTAGGTTTACGCTGTTCAACCTTCTTACGCAACACATCAGTCCATCCAGGGAGTGCAGCATTGATCTGAATTACTGACTCAACAGATTCGTTTAAGTCCACCTCCTGGTCAGCTCGGGAATAAGTTGATGGGCCGACCTCAAGTGGATTTGTTTGGGACATTGAATTTGGGAAAGCGATATTCTCGCTATCTAAGGAGTCCGCAAAATTCACTATATTTTCCCAGGAAGCTCTACTATACCCGTCCAACTCCATCATTTTAATATATTGACGGACGAATGTTTCAATATAAGGAGGCAAACTACAAAGGAAAGCTATTCTAAGGGAATCATGATCTCTCATATCGTATCCAGGATATGCCTGACTAGCTAGGCGCTCTAACCGAAGTGCAAACATTTTGATGCTCTCATTAGGGTATCGGTGAGCGGCATGATACTTCTGTATTCTGTATTCTTTTTTCTTTCGTTCCTCATCACGATACCAACACACAAGATTATCCCGTACAGAGAAGTATTCACGGTTGTCTTTGATGATCTCTCGGTATATATTCAAAAATTTGCCTTCTAGCTGTCGGCCAAGCAGTCTTAACCATTGGTGATGGGCATTAGGGTAGTGTAAACTACAATAAGCCTCAAAATCAGCCAGGTAGACTAAGAGATCTTGTTCCGATTCATATTTAAACTTTCCAGGATCCACGACCTTAAGCTTCTGAGAGTTCTTGAGTAACTGAGTAAGAAGCACAATGGCTTCCTCCAGCATGTCAAGTCTCTTTTTCATGTGTGGTCCTGAATACATTGAAGGTTCATCATCGTCAGGAATACGACGCATAGGCAGTCGTTGGGAATATCCTTGTGGAATACAACCAGAATGCGACTGAGAATCAGTCGAAAACATCTGGTGCTCCGGATATGGATTTAAGGGAATTTGTTCTCGTTGAGGCTGTAGTAATTTATTATACTTTCCAGAAAAGTCAGCCTCTCCTCTATGGATAGGGGATAGAGAATCTCTATTGTCTCTGCCCATATCGGGAGTTCTAAAGAGAGACTTAGGTTGGGTGAAGTAATTTACTGGGGGTATATAATCATGACGAAGATTGGGATTAGGAAGAAGTTGAGGTTTAGGAAGAAAATTATGAATAGGCATAAGATTAGGATTAGGAATAAGATTAGGATTAGGAATAAGGTTAGGATTAGGAATAAGATTAGGATTAGAATGAAGATTAGGATTAGAAAGAATTTGATTTCTAGAATTTTCTACATAACTGGGTGGATTATGTAGAAAAGGCATTGATCGTGGTTGAGATTGGGAAACTAAGGAAGGTTTATACTCACGATCATAGAAAGAAGTGGTATTTTTAGGCATATGCACATAATGGGAATCGAATTTAGGTGGAATACCTTGACCTTGATCATGGAACGTTCTGTGTTCAACCTTACCGACTGTATCATTTACTTGAGCCAATTGCCTTTCACTTAACACCTGTTTATGGAGTTTAGTTAATAAGGTACTCATTTCAGGCTCAGTGAAAGGTTTGTCAGAGTTGGGAGCTAAAGATAAGTCAGATTTGGTAACTAAGGGTATATCAGAGTTGGCAACAGCTACCCTGTCTTTATTTTCCACATTCATTCCTACATTATCTTGATTATGATCAACACGCAGATGCTGGTCTAAACGTGGATCTAATGCGACAGCTGCAAGAGAGGGATCGAAGTCCACAGCTTCTTGGCTATCAGCATTTATGCTCGTATCCAAGTCTTTTGGTTGAGTTTTTTCTGACATTTTCTTTTGTAAGTTTCAAAAGAAAGAATTTCAAAGTATTGGAGGGTTATTACTAACTAACTCTCGATCTGTCCAATATAAGTACAAAAGAAGAAGATTTCTTTGAAAAGAACTGAAGAGAATCGATGATTTTTCAAAAATAAATATGACGATGTGAGCGAGAGTCACAATCCTAGGTACTGCATAACAGGAACTCAAACGAGTCCCTGTTCCGGGCGCCCGCGAATTTATTTATGTGGCGGAAGAGGAAGTACGCTGGGATCAACAAGTGTACCCGACGGTGAGGTACCTCTCTCCACTCTTTCTTGTAGATAAGTTCGAAGAATTTTTAAGATTACGAATGTCGATTTATAGATGATTACGTCAATGTTAGGTTTGTGATGTTCAAAGATAGTGGTTTGAATGTCTAGTCAGCACAGCAACCACCTGACACCATCAGGGGTAATACGGAGCAGATGATTTTCTCCGTAACGGAGGGAGTTAGTCTTCAGGACTCCGTAGGCCTGCTGACTTGAATGACTATTCGAGGAGGATTGTGACGGTTGATAACATATAAAAATGTTGATACTAAGCTAAGATTTAGAATGTAGAATTTATTTACCTCGTTTCCCGGAGCTTTCTCGAAGGTTAACCCGATAGAGGTCTCGAAGATTAAGAATAATAATATCAATAAAGCATCAATATGAAGGATAGTGACACTCCATAAAAAGTTTTATCTTTACTAAAATCGCTCAGAATATATGGTGGGAGGTCTGACAAAAGTTAATAGCACACAGTCCTACCCCAACAATATATAAATAAAGATTGTGATTAAATAGAATCAGTTAATACACCTTGGAGAGCAAGTTAAAGGTTCCAATGTGTAACATATGTACACGAGCACAGAAGCTCTAGGATCAGATACGAGAGTGGAAACCGACGCTTCCAAATATTGCTCATGCATAAAAATCAAGGGAGTAAGAAATCCAGACTCAACAATTGTGAATAAATGATGACTTAACTGAATTTGACTGGGGAATGGTTCCAAGTGGTGAGTATGATTCAGGATGATCACTACTATGATAGGATACGATGAAGGGAAAAGACCCAGGATGAATCCCGACGCGACAATTGGCACGAGGCAAGATTCAGGAAGAATCAAAACCTCGAAACAACTCCACGAAGAAAGACTCAGGATGAATCTCAGCCTCACAATCGCACCAAGAAGAAGAATTCAGGATCTTAGTCCAAAATTAGCATACGACGGATTCATGAATCCCTGGAACAGAATCGGATTCAGGAATGAATCCCAAGAACTAAAATCAGTTAAGGGCTAGATCCCAAAACAAAATCAGCCGTAATATCATAAAAATGTCTTGAAAGTTCAGGGATGAATCCCAAGATAGAACCCTGTCAAATATAAACAATAATTGGTATTTACCATAATTTATATTTGCATATTTGACAGTTAACGAAAGTCACATATATCTACACTATTAAGAAACATACCCTGGTATATCCAAGAGGGGTTTTTCTTAAATGGGGACTAATGACGTCAATGGCCTTCCAGCAAGCAACAAGATAGTAAACTGTAATAAGAGTCAAGTTTACTATCTGTACATTACTACAAATCTTACAGTTATTAATTAATAAAATCAAATAAATTTGTAGCACTGACCTCTGAGACAGCTAGAAAGGCTTATCAACTTCTTTTGTATATAAATTTTTTAGCACAATTATATTTTTATCATCATCTGTGCTCCTGGTGCTATGTTTATTATTAAGTTTATACTATATCAATTATACATATAATCATAACAAGATGTACTAGAAAGAAGAAATACTGGTATAGTATCTATAAATGTTATAAGGGTTTTCAATAATTGAAGACATATAATAAATAATATAAAGTATTACAGCCTGGATCAGAAATGGTAAAACATTCCAGACTGTATTATAAAAACATTTTCGAGAATAAACATCACCAGAATAAGATAGCGAATTGCCAATTGACACCATGGATGCATGATCAATATCTCCCTCTTATATATATATATATATATATATATATATATATATATATATATATATATATATATATATATATATATATATATATATATATATATATATATATATATATATATATTTTTTAAATATATTTTTTTATATAAAAAAGCACCCGATAGCTCAGTGTTAGAGCACTCGCCCAACAAAGTGAGGGTCCCAGGTTTGCAACTGGTCGGGTTTGCAGTGGCCTGGTATCTATCAATGAAGGAATTTTTAAATAATCAAGGCATGGTGCAAAATATATACGACCCTACCATCTATCATTATAGGTCTGGTAAACAACTAGAAGGAATATTGTGCATCCATCCAGAGAATTTCTGGATGTTTTCTGGATCAGATAGAGTTTGACATTAAAATGATAAAACAGTTAAGCTTTTCAGTACCAGTTTGGAGACTTGTTTAGCAAAAAACTAGGTAAAGTTGGGGGTGGTGGGCTAAATCTATATACAAATAATAGCAATGGTAACTATAATAGTGGGGAGATAAATAAAGCTAGTGTTGTTACAGGTTCAAATAATGATGATGATAATAAAAATAACAGCATTTCGAGTATCAAATGTTTTTACACAAATGCTCATAGCCTTAGAAATAAAAAAGATGAGCTGATTAGTTATACCATAAATGAGAATCTAGACATTATTTGCATAACTGAGGCATGGGTTAATGAAGAATTATATGGAGACCTCTTTCAGGAATATGAAATAGACGGATATTCACTTTATTTATACCAGCGTAGAGGAAAGAAGGGTGGTGGTATGGTATCGGTGGCAGAGAGAGCAAGAGAGAGAGAGAACGAAAGAATGTAGGTTGATAGATTTTGGAATAAAATGTGAGTGAAAGTGAGGGTGGGTGGCCAGACGGCATCAGGCATAAACATCCTATCCTCACCTCCTTTCCGTCAGTCTTTCTTACCTATGGTTATAACTTTCCTGTCCACACGCTCGTCTGGCATAACTTTTGGTTTGAAAGTGAATGATTGTGGTTTTTCTATTTTCTTAACAATGTATTACTAATATTTATTCTTTTCTTCCGGCAGGAATATATTTTTTTTGTAATAAGTAATTATTTTTTCTGAGGACGACAAACTGTGACTGGACTGACTGTTGTGGACAATTGTAGTCCTAAGATTGATTTTTTTGCATTTAAGGTAATATTTAATTATATTTATTATTATTATTATTATTATCATTTTTATTATTATTATTATTATTATTATTATTATTATTATTATTATTATTATTATTATTATTATTATTATTATTATTATTATTATTAATGTTACTGTTATTATTGCTATTATTATTAATTTATTATTATTATTATTATTATTATTATTATTATTATTATTATTATTATTATTATTATTATTATTATTATTATTATTATTATTATTATTTTATTATTATTATTATTATTATTATTATTATTATTATTATTATTATTATTATTATTATTATTATTATTATTATTATTATTATTATTATTATTATTATAATTTAATATTATTAATTATTATTATTATTATTATTATTATTATTATTATTATTATTATTCTTATTATAGTTTATTATAGTAACTCTTACTGTTATTGTTAGTATGATTACTATTATTATTATTATTACTATAACTTATTACAATAGATTATTATTATTTTTATTGTTAAATTATTTAACTTATTATTATTATTATATGTTATTTTGTTTATGAATGCTTATGGCGGTTTTTTCTTCTCTTTCCAGTTTGTACTGCTGGGAGAAGAGAAAAAAACTGGACAATATACTGTCCAGTTTTTTTTTGGGGCTTATTGTCAAAAAGAGAAGTGCTTTTCGATCCCCCGCGAGTATCAAGAGAGGGATCACTTTCACTCTTTGTTTCTCTGTTTCTCTGAGAGGAACCTGATTGAATTTGAGGTCACCAGTTGTTTCCTTGAGAAGAGTCTGATTAAACCGGATATCACCGGTTGTTTCCCTGAGGCTCCACTGAGGAAAGAATACCCCTGAACCATTACCCCACTGGAAGAAGAACCCTGAATACCGTAAAAGAGCACCCCACTGGGCAAAAATCCCCTGAAAACCCCAAAAAGTAAACCCCTGAGAAAAACCGAAGAACCCTCATTAGTGAGAACCCCTGAAATCTCAGAAACCCTTAAAAAGAGGCCCACAGCCACAAAGATCCCAAAAAGACACTTTACATAAAAGAGACCCCAAAGATAAATTTGCTTTTATAAGCTAATTTTGGAATTTGTTAGTATATTGTTATTTTGATTATTTTTTGTTTTGTAGTAAAGATAAATTTTGATTTCCTAAGCAAACTTTGAAATTTTGTTTGTATATATATTGTTTTTGGCATTTAATTTGTAATAAAGAAATATTGGAATTTAGTAAAGATAAATTTTGCTTTTCTAAGTTTTGTCTGTATATTGTTTTCTTTATTATTTATTTTATTTGACAGTATTTTGTATATGTATTCATTCTATTATTCTATTGTATATGGATTTATTTTTATTTGATCTAATATAATATGTTGTATACGTTTTTGGATTTTTGATATTGTGATTTAATATTTATGTGATTTATGTTTTTTTGTCAGTAATATTGATTATATATTGTTTTTGTTTTTTGACCGGTATATTGTATAGTGTATATTTACTTTGACTGTATATATATTTTTTTGACGATTGGACGATTTGACGGTTGACAATTTACACTTAATAAAGAAGACTGCATTTTTATTTTCTAAATTTTCTATTCTTAATAAACTTAAACAGTGTGTGTATTTTTTTTTCGCTCCTTCATTTTCCCGACCAAATTTATCACGCCCATTCCTTTATACTCTTTGTTGTTTTTTTTATAACAACTACATATTTTGGCGCCCAACGTGGGGCGATAAAACGGGAAAGTGAAGGAAGCAGGTGTGAGTGAGAAAGGAAAAATGGCTACGGCTGAGGAATTGCGTTTAGAAGTGGAGAGATTGAAAGAAGCTTTGCGAAAGAAGGAAAGGGAGAATGAGGAGTTGATTGATGAATTGAGAGAGATGAAGAAGGGAATGGACGAAATGGAGAAACGAATGGAAGAGAGAATGATGGCCCGAATGGATGACATAATGAATAAGAGATTTGAGACTGAGATAGGATTGAATGGAGGGGTAGGGACAGGGATAAAAAGTAAAAGAACCTCTACTCCTAGGGTAGAACATCAGAAGAAAGAGATTGTGGTACAAGAGAAAAATGGATTAAGTGATGTGGAGGAGGATGATGAGAAAATGAAACCGAAAGAGAAAAAAGAGAAGAAGAAAAAGAAAACGTCGAGAAACAGAAGACATGAAAGAAGAATGAAAAGTAAGAGTATTGATTCTTTGTACAGTAGTTCGGATGAAGGTGTAAGTGATGGTGGTGACTCTGGGTCGAGTGAATCGTCTGAGTCCAGTGTGCATGTGAAACGGAGTGTATTAATTCGGGATATTCCGAAAATAAATAAATTCAATGTATATGGTACTAAGGATGTAGAAGAATTTTTTAAGGATTACGAGGGGTATTGTAGGGAAAGGTTCGATGACAATAGGGTGTTTTGGGTGAAAGAGTTGGGGGAATTTCTTGAGGGTCGTATGTTGGATTTTTATAAGGCTATTGTGAGTGTGGGTGAGCCGAAGTATGAAGTGGTGAAGCAGCGAATGTTAGATCAGGTTAGGAGAGTGAAAGGTGGTGTGAAATATAGGAAGGTGAATGATTTTGATAAGGCTAGAAGGGGTAAGAATGAAAGGTTAGATATGTATGCGCATAGACTAGAGACGTTGGCACGAAAGAAGTTTGGGGATGACGATGTGAATGAGAATAAGAGGTTATTGAAAAAGTTTCTGGAAACGATTCCAGCTCAGGTGGCAGAATATATAAATGCTAGGAGGAAGGAAAAAATGAGATGGGCGAATGAGCGATTGAGATGGGAAGATGTTTTAGAGATAGTAGAGGATAGAGAATTTGAAGGGAATGAGCGAGATGAGAATGAAAGAAGGGATGTGTATAGTGGTAGGCATAGTGGTAGAGGAATGGAGGAGAGGGCTTCATCGCCACCCCAGTATAAGTCTTACAGAGATGCCCTTAAAGCGAACCCTTATGAGGTCATGGTTAAATTCTTAGAAGATTTTTACGGTGGAGGAAATGATGAAAGACAGGTGAATGTAGGAGGTATGAATGCTAATGCTAATCGACAAGTAGGTGGAAATGTGAATGTGAGAGGAAATGGTATGTATAATCAAGGGATGGGAAGTCGCGTGAATGTAACAAACCAAGAGGTGAAGTGTTTCAGGTGTGGGAAACTGGGACATATGATTTCAGAATGTAGATGGGCGAATGGGGCCTGCTTCAGCTGTGGACAAGTTGGGCACATGGCCATGAATTGTACAGACCCGCAAAGGGCAGGTTGTAGGAGATGCGGAGGTATAGATCACTGGGTGCGTGATTGTCAACAGGGAGTGAGAGTGAGGCAACCTGTGTGTGGGAATTGTGGGATTGAGGGACATTTTTCAAGGATGTGTCAGTCGCCAAGGAATACGTGTACTAAATGTGGGAAAATAGGACATGTGGCTGGTATGTGTTGGAGTATGAGGCAACAGGGAGGAGGGAATCAAGTGAATCCGAGTGTGATTGGTAGTGGCAATGGGAATAGTAGCAATGTTCAGGCGGTTGGTAGTCAGGTAGTTGGAAGTATGAATAGGAATGTGAATATGAGTGAATCAGGTGTAAACAGTCAAGTGAGGATAATGGGTCCGGGAAACGAGCAGGGATAGGGTTTACAGATGGTGGACCCTCATGTGGGAATGGGATGCAAAGAGAAGATGTAAGTGTGAATGTGTTTGCGGTTGGTCAGGTGGATGAGTGTATGAGTATTAAGGTTTATTGTGGAGGTATTGAGGTGAGAGCATTGATTGATACTGGATGTATGGTTAGTGTAGTGTATAAAAGAGCGTATGATAGGATGAATATAGGGGAGGATCAGAAAGAATCAGGAAAGGGGAACATAAAGGGGATTAGCAACATGGTCATACCTGTGGTGACTAAATTTAGGGAGAGTGTTAGGATTGGAGGAATAGGCATGGAAGAGAGTGAGTTTTATGTGATTAATAGTATGAATGAAAAGTATGATGTGTTGTTGGGTTATAAGTTTTTGAGTGTGAATGGGATGATTATCCATCCAGATCGGATGATGATAGAGAAGAAGGTAAATAAAAATGGGAAATGTCAGATGTATGTGAATGAATTAGGGGATGTGGAAGTGAAATTGATAAAAGGTGTGGAAGTGTTTGCTTTGGAGGATATGTCTTTGAAGACAGATGAAGTGGTAAGTGTGAAAGTAGGGTGGAATGCGAATGTAGGAGTAGATGTAAACCAGAATAGCATGTTTCTGGTGGATGGTTATGATGCTAGATATAGAGTTAAAAGGGTTGCATATGTATTTGATGGTATACTAGATATGGATAATCCTAGGGTATGTATGCAGAAGGTGCCTGATGTGAAAAGAAGAGAGTGAGAGGTATAAGGGTTGGTGATGTGGTTGGTAGTTTGTATTCTGTTTTGATTATAGAGAACTCGAGAGAGAATGAATGTTGTGTGTTTGCAGGTGGTATTGAGAAGAAGGAATGGGTATATGATGAAATGGTTGACAAAGTGCGATTGCCAGAGGGTTTGAATGAAGTAAGGAGACAAAAGATTGTACGAATGTTGTGGGAAAGGAGGAAAGCGCTAAGCAAAGGCGATGAGGAATTTTGGGGGTGCGCAGTTGCCTGCATTCCGTATTGTATTATCGGAGGACACCCCTATATACCAACGTCCTCGTCACTTTCCTCCCCCCGTTGCGAATGAGATTGAGGAGCAGTGTGAAGAGTTAGAGCGAATAGGTGTGTTGGAAGAGAGTGAGAGTCCGTGGAATAGTCCGATTGTGCCTGTGCGAAAGCCTGATGGACGATTGAGGTTGTTGATTATCGTAAGGTTAATGAAAAGACTGTGAAAGATAGGTTCCCTATGTGTGTGGTTTCAGAGTGCGTGTATAGTATGTATGGGATGAAAGTATTTACGAAAATGGATTTGGTGCGTGGGTACTATCAGATGCCAGTGGAAGAGAATAGTAGGTGTGTCACTGCCTTTTCGACTGCAAAGCGGCATTATCAGTTTAGGAATTTGAGCTTTGGGTTAGCCAATGCTCCAGCAGCGTTTCAGAGGGCTATGAATGTGGTTATGAATGATTTTCCCAGTAAGAATGTGATGGTGTTTATAGATGATATATTGGTGATGAATGAATCTTTCCCTGAGCATTTGAAGCTAGTGAATGATGTGTTGAAAAAGTTGGAGGATGTAGGTATAAAAGTGAAAGTTGAGAAGTGTGAGTGGTTTGCGAATGAGGTTGAATTCTTGGGACATAAGGTGAGTGCAACAGGTTTGAAAAAGGCTGAAAAGTTTATTGAAAAAGTTCGGCAGTTTCCAAAGCCGAGGAATGTTAGAGAGTTGAGAGGATTTTTAGGTTTGGTAGAGTTTGGAAGGAAGTTTATGAAAGATTGTTCGGGAGTTATGAAACCTTTGACTGAATGGACTGGTAAAAAGAAAAGTACAATTGTAAAGTGGAATGATAGAATGAATGAAGCGTTTGAAAAGTTGAAATCTGAAGTTGCAAAAGATGTAGAGCTGTCTTATCCGGATTATAGTGAGTATGCTAAACCTTTGGAAGTGTATACGGATGCAAGTGGGTATTGTATGGGTGGTTGTTTGATGCAAGAACAGGTGATTGATGGGATTGAAAGAAAAAGAGTGATTGCGTATGTTTCAAAAGCGTTTAGTATGACGGAGCGAAAGTATTCCACGATTGAAAGAGAGTTGGCTGCTTTGAGGTTCTGTTTAAAATCGTTGCGTCCGTTTTTGTATGGTATCAAGTTTGTGGTGCGAACGGATCACCAACCCTTAGTGTATTTGCAGAGAATGAGGACAGTTGATAGTAGGCTTGCGAGAACTTTGGAAGATTTGAGTGATTTCGATTATGTGGTTGAGTATATTCCGGGTGAAAGGAATGAGATTGCTGATTTGATGTCGAGAATGCCTGGGAGTGAAAGTATGAATGAAAAGGTAATAATAGACCCTGAATATTTGCCTAAGGGATTAATGAAGGGGAAAGAAAGTCAAGGTGGGGGTGATTCTATGTTCGAAAGTGTGTTGTATGGTTTACAAGATTTAGTTAAGGATAAGTTGATTTCGAGAGTGCCTGAGAGTATAGAGGAGTTGAGAAAGGAAGTTATGACTGAGGTATGTAAGAAACCTGAGCAGATAGGGATTAGGAAGGTGAGACAGTTTATGAAAGAGTTAAAGGCTATGTGTAATGTAGGTGTGATTCCGTTACAAGAAGTATTGATTGTTGTGAGCAAGTTGTTTAAGGTAGTCGTGTGCGTGCATTATGGTGGGGAGAAACCTGTAATTTATAGGAATGAGAGTGTTGATAAAAATAGTATAAGTGAGCTTCATTTGCAGTGTTTGAGTGGGGTGCATTATAATTGGGTGATAGAGAAAAAGAGTTATGATAGGAAGTATGTTTTGGAAAAAGAAGTAGTAGATTGTATTATGGAGGATGATGAGGGTGTGAAAATGATTTGTCCTGGTGAGATTGAAGAAGTAGTGTGCATGTGAATTGTGAGCATGGGATGAGTGGAAGAATGGAAGTGAAAGTGCAGGTGAGAGGAAAAGTATATTGTGGACTGATTGATACTGGGGCTCAGATTTCTTTAGTGAATGCATCTGTGGTACGAGAGATTGAGCGAGTGACGTGGCAGATCCAGAGGAGGAGTACTAATATAAAGATAAAAGGGATTGGGTCGAGTGAGATAGTAGCTTGGGAGGAGGTTTTGTTAAAAGTAGAAATAGGAACGCTAGGAGAAGTTGAACATAAGTTTGTGTGCTGATTGGAAGAATGCGTATTGTTTTTTGTTTGGAATTGAATTTTTAAAAATGAATGGTTGTCCGTAGATGTGGGGAATGAAAGATTGTTGAAAGAGAATAGGGAAGTAGTTAGAATGCAGAAGGGGAATGTGTGTGTTGCTGATTTTGTTGGAATGGTGAGAGTTGGTGTGGGGGATGAAGAATTGTTAAGTATGAAAGATATTGAAGTAATGCAAGAGGAATGTCCAATGGTATGTGAGCTGAGAAAATGTATTTTGTCGGGTAAGGAAGTATGTAGATGGGACCAGTTGATAGAAGATTTTAGGGGTATTTGCGAAAAAGTTTGTTGTGTGTGCAAATGTGGTTTATTATATTAGGAAAGTGCGAGAGGATGATCTGTATGTACCAGTATTTTCTGTGGTTGGGGCAGTGGGGATGGCACTAGTAATTCACCGTAGATTTGGACACATGGGTAGGTTTAAATTGTGGGAATGTATGAAAGGAGAGTGTTTAACCCTTGGTTAAGGAAGATAGTGAATGATGTAGCAACTACTTGTGAAGAATGTCAGAAGGAAAGTCAAGAGAATGTATGTGGCAAACCTCTGTTGGTTGAAGGATGTGAGTGACTTTTGAGTTAGTAGTGTTGATTGTGGTTTGTTACGTGACTGAATGTGTGGTATGTCGGAATGGTAGTGATGGTGATATAAGAGTAAGTTTGCATATGTGTGCTGTAAAGAATAAACTATTTGAATGTGGCTAAGTAGTGGAGAGCTTTGTTGCCATGTGTATTTGTAAACCGAGCGAATGTTGAAGTGACAATGGGCCTAGAGTTTTGTAGGAACAGGCGTTTGAGCATAATGTTGAGTGATTGGGGATTGAAATGTGAAACGACGCCATATCATGCCTAGTTTCGAATGATTGGCTGAATGAACAGTACGGACGTTGAGTGAGATGTTAAGAATGATGAGTGAACAAGAGAATGATTGGGATTATTGGTTAGGAAAAGTATTATGGGCATATAATATGACTGTACATAGGGCTACTGGTATGTCTCCGTGTATGTATGTAATGAATTTCGAGAAGTTTGTGAGACCTAGGTTAGGATTGCCTGAAAGTGATAAGGATGTATGGAGGAAAGGGAGTTTGAAGTTTGCAAGTTTTGAAGTTTGCAAGTTTTGAAGGAAGTAATTGAGAAAGGGCGGTTGAATGTTAGTAAGATGAGAGAAAAGTTTGAAGGGCCGTATGTTGTGAAGAAAGTGATGTCGAATGGAGTGAGTTATGTGATAGAAGGTGATAAGAATGGTAGAATGAATGAAATTAGAGCGCATCAGACACAGTTACGACCGTGGAGGGAACCGCCTGAGTATGTGAAGGCTCACCCAGTGTATGGTTTTCTAGTGAATGATGAGAATGAGGGAAAAGAGGTTGAGGGGCATGATTCATGGTTGGATGGCAAAAACTTGGTATTAGTGGAAACTAGGAGAAAAAGAAGACGAAAGGTTGGTAAGAATAAGAGATTTGTTGAGAATGAAAGAGGTGTGGATGAATTTTCTGGATTTTGGTGGGATAACGAGAATAATGATGTGCGCACGATGAATCAGACATATACAATGTGTAAATTTCCGTTGAATGAGAGAGAAAGTATACTAGTAGGATTGAGAGAATTTAAGGAAAATAGTGTGCATATGGAAGCAGCTGATTTGAATAAATTCTGTGTGGAACTGGATGAAGTAGTGAATGAAATAAGAGCAAATGCAAGGGTAAGAGAGATTGATAAGGAGATTGCTGAGATATCTGAAAGTTTAACTAGGAAAGAAAGTAGGAATGTAAGAGACGTGAGAGATGAAAGTATTGAGAGGGAAGAAAATGAAAGCGTGGTAGAGTATCAGAGACCTGTACTACAGGAGTAGAGTACGTGAGGAGTTGATTACGGGTATAGATGTTTTGTAATGAAGAATGTGTTGGGGACATAATATGATATATAAGAGATGGAGGGATGATGAGTGAGCTCGACTGCTATAGAGTTACATAAATAGATATTGTATCATATTTAATATGTACGCTTATTAATATTGTTTGCAGAGGAGACAAGAAAGAGAGAGGACGGGAGAGAGAGAGAGAAGAAGAATAGATAGAGATTGATAGATTTTGGAATAAAATGTGAGTGAAAGTGAGGGTGGGTGGCAGACGCTCAGGCATAACATCATATCTCACTCCTTTCGTCGTCTTTCTTCCTATGCTTATAACTTTCCTTCCACATGCTCGTCTGGCAATAACTTTTGGTTTCGAAGTGATGATTGTGGTTTTTTCTAATTTTTCCCTTAACATGTATTACTAATATTTATTTTTTTCTTCGGCAGGGATATTATTTTTTGTAATGAGTAATTATTTTTTCTGAGGACGACAAACTGTGACTGGACTGACTGTTGTGGACAATTGCAGTCCTAAGATTGATTTTTTTTTGATTTAAGGTTTTAATTATTATTATTATTATTTTATTATTATATTATTATTATTTTATTATTATTATTATTATTATTATTATTATTATTATTATTATTATTATATTATTAATAATTATTATTATTATTATTAATTATTATATTATTATTATTATTATTATTCTTACTGTTATTGTTAGTATGATTATTATTATTATTATTATTATTATATTATTACTTATTATTATTATTTTATTATTATTATTTTATTATTATAATTATTACATATATTATTATTAATCAATTTTTTATAATTTATTATTATTATTATTATTATTATTATTATTATTTTCTTATTAATTATTATTATCTATTTTTTATTATATTGTTTTTATTATCATTCTTTATTATTTTATTATTTTATTAATTATTATTATTATTTATTATAAAGATCTTTTTGATATTTTAATCAATTTATTTACATCATTATTATTATCATTTCTGCTTTTTGCTTACAATAATACGATTTTCATATTAATTATTATTATTATTTTTATTATTATTATTATTATTTATTATTATTAAAAATTATTATTATTATTATTATATTATTATTATTTTATTTTATCAATTATTATCATTATTATCATTTATTATTATTTTATATTATTATTATTATTATATTCTTGTGATTATAAATTATTAAATTATTATAATTATTATTATAACTTATTACAATAGATTATTATTATTTTTATTATTATTATTATTATTATTATTATTATTATTATTATTATTATTATTATTTTGTAGTATTCCTTATTAATATTGTTAGTTGGATTACTATTATTATTATTATTATATTATTATTACAATTTATTATTATTATTATTATTATTATTATTATTATTATTATTATTATTATTATTTTGTTTATGAATGCTTATGGCGGTGGTTTTTTTCTTCTCTTTCCAGTTTGTACCGCTGGGAGAAGAGAAAAAAACTGGACAATATACTGTCCAGTTTTTTTTGGTGACTGATTCTTTAATAAGAGACATACGTTTTCGATCCTCCGTGAGTCTCAAGAGAGGGATTACTTCTGACTCCTTGTTTCCTAGAGACGAATCTAATCGAACCGGATATCACCGGTTGTTTCACTGAGGTTTCTCCGGATATCACCGGTTGTTTCCCTGAGGCTCCACTGAGTAAAGAATACCCCTGAACCATTACCCCACTGGAAGAAGAACCCCTGAAAACCCCAAAAGCAAACCCCACTGAATTGAGAATCCCTGAAAACCCCAAAGGTAAACCCCTGAAAAACCCGAAAGAACCCTCATTGAATTGAGAACCCCTGAAATCCCAAAAGGAAACCCTTAAAAAGAGACCCCAACCACAAAGAGATCCCAAAAAGACACCTTTATAAAAAGAGACCCCCAAAAGATAAATTTTGCTTTTATAAGCTAATTTTGGAATTTTGTTAATGTATTGTTATTTTGAAATTTTTTGTTTTGTAGTAAAATAAATTTTGATTTCCTAAGCAAACTTTGAAATTTTGTTTGTATATATATTGTTTTTGGCATTTAATTTGTAATAAAGTAATAAAGAAATATTGGAATTTAGTAAAGATAAATTTTACTTTTCTAAGTTTTGTCTGTATATTGTTTGTTTATTATTTATTTTATTTGACGTTTTTTTTGTATATGTATTCATTCTATTATTCTATTGTATATGGATTTATTTTTATTTGATCTAATATAATTTGTTGTATATGTATTTTATCACGTTTTTTGGATTTTTGATATTGTGATTTAATGGAATATTTTATTGGTTTGTTTTGGCGTGTATTGATGATATGGTTTTTGTTTTTGACGGTATAGGTCGGATCGTGCGTAGTTAGTTGACGGTGAAGGCTATTTTTTTTTGACGATTTGGAACGATTTGACGGTTGACAATAACACTAAATAAAGAGACTGCGTTTTTTATTTGTATTTTTCTATTGTTCTTAATAAACTTAAACTGTGTGTATTTTTTTTCGCTCCACCAAATTTATCACGCCCACTCCTTTATACTCTTTGTTGTTTTTTTTCCTATAACAACTTTAAAATTGAACTAAAAACTTTAAACCCTGTAACTAATATTGTTTGTTTTGAGGAAATTTTTATTTGCACAGTTTCTTTTCAGTGAAAAAACACTACATACGTTTCCGGACTTGAGTAATGGTTTGCTTTGGTTGATCTATCGTGGAATACTTTGGGCATTCAGGCAAAGATTAATAAAAAATTCTATTTTACATCACTAAGTTGTTGAGATTTTGATGCACCTTTGATGTATAGGGGTTATTGTAATGATGGCAGAGAAACTGGTGAATAAAAATTATCTGTGACAACTGTTTTGAGTACGGGTGGTTATCAACACTTGAGTATAAGTGAATGCTTTCCCTGCATCTAATGGGGCGAATTCATTAATTTCAATTAGAAACCTACATGTTATATTTGTATTTGGAATAGGAATAATAGGGCAAAGTACTGGAGTTATTTAATGATCAATGATGTAGGGGATAAATTTATCCCATTTTACTAAGATTTAACAGACCACATATGGCTGGATTTTACTTTTTTGTTCTCCTTTTTATATTATATATAATATACTGCTACTCTATCAAAATACTAAAGGTGGCTTATATTTAGATTATTCATGGCGGTAAAAAATGGATTATTATGATCTAATACATTCTTAAAGCATAAAAAAGATGTAATTGCCATTTTTTCGTTCACAGATAATAATGTATTTACCATTTGAATGGTCTATACAATGTTCAGAAAGTTTATAAAAAAAAAATACATATCACTCACACTGGGTTTGGAATGCTATGGGTGAAATATATATGAAAATGGAGTGATTCTTTCTCTTGTTAATAGTTGTAGAGATTGGATGAAAGTTGTGCGGATTAGAAGATTTATCTACTTTGGTCTCTGAATTCTAAATATTAGGTATCCTATATGATACGTGTCGCTCACTGTAATATGTGATATGTAGGTTTAAATTTAGAATTTCATCTAAAGGGAAGTCATGGTATTTTATAGGGGTGAAGTTTACCCGTACAAAAACATCAAACTATTCAGCAAAGTTTTGTCATACAAATTTCTTTTTTTTGTAACTGCTTTTCTAGATGAAATAATTAACTCTATAACAATTTTCACAAATCCTGAGGCATGGTGGTGTTTATGCTTTGATTGATCTGTTTCTGGAATGAAGCAATGAACAACATCAATAAAATTATATGGTACAACGACGTGAATCAGATTCACAGGGTATATTCAACGCCTAGAAGAAAAATTACACATCCAGGAAAATATTATATATATAATATTTATAATATATATATTATATAATATATATATTATTCTATTATATATATATATTATATATATATATATATATATATCTATAATATATATATATATATTTATACTATATATTATTATATATATTATATATATATATATTATAATATATATTTATATATATTACTGTGAGACTTATTTTTTGGAGCAATTAGCAAGAGTCAAAATTATAATTTTTATTTTAACTTCTTCAAGTTTTCTCTTTTAGAAAGTGCAGCTAAAAGAAGATCAAAAGGTATAGAAGAGGTTCAAAGACATACATAGAATCTCCCATTTTTTTGAAAAATTGATCGAAAATCAGATTAACCAATCATCTCATTTTTTTATAATTATTTCAGTATGATATTTCATGAAAGAATCTGAAATATTTAAATAATTAGTAGTTCCCTTCAAATGCATATCAGTGAAATAATAAACTGGGTTAAGCATGTTACAATATATATATATATATTATATTAATATTATTATATATATATATATATATATATATAATATATTATTATATATATATATATATATATATATATATATATATATATATATATATATATTATTATATATACACATCACGCACAGTAGCGTCCTGAGCCTAGCCATGCCCACTGATGGCTGGAATATCTTGACTTGGTTCAGACTGAGGCTGGGGT
>JABUQX010010511.1:37500-45733 GCA_015478945.1 Trachelipus rathkii
ATTTACATCAAATATCTAAAATATGAATAATCCAGCAAGTTTAAAAACACTCACACGTTCACGAATTGCGTACAAAAAAAAATCTATTGATCAACTAAAAAAGTAGATAAATCTGTAAAAATTATAAAAATGGCTGTCCAAATAGGTAAATTTTACGCTAAAGACCAAGTTTGAGAAACGCTAAAAATCTAAGTTAAAAAGGAAACTCGAGGAAAAAAAACATAACTTAGTATTAGCTATCTATCGAACTAAATTTATTATTGAATCTAAAGTTTCTCATTTTTTTCACCAAAAGTAAGAAGTTATGGCATTTTAAGCGATACGATAATCAAAAATGCTGACTACTGATACGATACTATCGGTACATCCTAATATATATATATATATATATATATATATCTTATATATATATATATATATATATATATTATATATATCTATATACTAATATATATTATTATTCAGAGGTTGTAGCGGATAGCGATCCGCATCATTTTTCAGCATCTTTTCCATTACCGCATCCGCATCATTTTTCACTATCGCATCCGCATTAATTTTTTGGCGGATAGCGGATAGTATTCTTCTATGAATTATGAAAACATGTGTGTCAATATATGTAGTTTATATTTATATGTAGTAAATATATATATTTATATATATATATTATATATATATACTATATATTATATTATATATATATATATTTATATTATATATATATATATATTTATATTATATATATATATATATATATATATATAGTATATATATATATTTATATATATATTTTAATATACATATATATATAATTATTTATATATATTATATATATATATATATATTATATTTATATATATATATATTCGTATATAATATATATATATACAGTATATATATATATTATATATATATATATATATATATATAATATATATATATAATAATATATATTATTAGTTTATATATATATATATATTATATATTATAGTATATATAATATATATATATATATAGTATATTATATATATATATATATATATATATATATATATTATATATAGTATATTTATTATTTATATATATATTATATATATATAGTATATATATATATATATATATATATACTATATATATATATTATATATACTATATATATAATATTATTTATATATATATATATATATATTAGTAATAAAGGGCAGGACTTTCAAAGATGACCACAAGTCACTTATGCTGAAGATGATAATCAGATTTCAAACTCTGCAAATTCGGAGCGCATGTACAAATAGTAATTTATAAATTCCTAAATACAAAAAATAATTTCTTGAACCTGTTTTACAGAGGGTTACAAATTATTTAAGATGTTAGGTGATGTTTTAAATGCTACTAAAGGCAGAAATATCACCAGCAAATAAAAAGCAAAAGATCACACAACGACACGAATTCCATTGTTGCGATCATTGCTGAAACCATGAACGTTCTTTTCGCTTTTGCAGCGATGAGAGTGTTCAGAGGTGTCAAAAACACTCTATCATTGATCGAAAAATATCAAAAGAGAAAAAGTTTGGAATCAGATAAATAATCCACTGGTCTTGTGGAATGAAAAATTGTAAAGTTTTCCACATCTTGCAGAGGTCGTCAGGGATTAGCATACCCTTCAACAAGTGTATTTAGTGAGCGTCTTTCAGTGTGCAGATCTCATTTACAACGAAAAGATAAGAAACTCTCCCCTGAAAGGGCTTAGAAGCTTTTGTTTTTGAACCATAATTTGAGAATTTATTAATTTCAAGCATTAATAAATATAACCTTTTTCAAATTGGTGGAGCTTGGGAAAGAGGTTTGTGGGTGCAAAAGAGTTGGTCCAAGCGTCCGGCACTCTGGTAACACGTATATATATACTTATTATATATGTGATATATTATATATATATATATATATATATATTATATTATATATAAAGTTTTTGTGGTAAAACTCTAAAAACGTAACTATCCGCTATCCGCGGATAGTGATTTTAGCTATCCGCCCGCGGATAGTGAAAAATCACTATCCGTTACACTCTTTATAATATATAATATATATTTATATATTATATATATATAATATATATATATATATATTTATATATTATTATTATATACTATACTATATATAATATATATATTATATATGTTATATATATATATATATATATTATATATATATTTATTATATTTATATATATATATTATTATATATAATATATATATATAATATATATATATATTATTATATTATTATAATATATATATATATTATGTTAGTATCAGTTAGTTTGTTTGTTCGTTAGTTAGTTTAATTATTAAACTTCCAATTTTAAGGTTACTATTTTATGTTTTTTCCGACCAGTGGGCCCATGCAAAGTGGAAAGGTGTACAGTTATCAGGGTGATAGTAACCCCAGCCTCAGTCTGGACCAAGTCAGATTTGCCATCAGTGGGCATGGCTAGGCTCTGGACTCACAGACCTATGTGCGTGAGGTGTTATCATATATATATTAATTATATATATATTATATATATATATATATATTATATATTATATATATATAGTGTATATATTATATATATATATATTATTATATATATATATATATTATATATATATATATATATTGTAACATGCTTTTACCCAGTTTTATTATTTCACTGATTATGCATTTGAAGGGGAACTACTAATTATTTAATATATTTCAGTTCTTCATGAAATTTTGCATACTGAAATAATTATAAAAATGGATTATTGGTTAAATCTTGATTTTCGATAAATTTTTCAAAAAATGGGAGATTTCATGATGTATGTCTTTGAACCTCTTCTTATACCTTTTGATTCTTCTTTAGCTGCACTTTCTAATAAGAGAAAACTTGAAGAAGTTGAAAAAGAAAATAGTTATAATTTTGACTCTTTGCTTAATGCTCCAAAAAGGTAAGGTTCCAACAGTAATATATATATATATATATATATATTATATATATATATATTTTATTATATATATATATATATATATATATATATTATATATATATATATATATATATATAATACTATATATATATATAATATATATATATATATATATATTATATATATATATATATATATATATATATAATGATTTTCCTGGATGTGAATTTTTCTTTAGGCTTTGAATTACCCTGTGAATCTGATTCACGTCGTTGGTACCATATAATTTTTATGATGTTGTTCATTGGGTCATTCCAGAACAGATCAATCAAAGCATAACACCACCATGCCTCAGATTTTGTTGAAAATTGGTTTATAGGTTAATTATTTCATCTAGAAAAGGCAGTTACAAAAAATAAATTTTGTATGACAAACTGTGCTTGAGTTATAGGGTTTTGATGTTTTTGAGGGTAAACTTCACCCCTAATAATAATACCATGACTCCCTTAATATTCAAATTTAAACCTACATATTATATATACAGTACATACGGTATATATAGGTACCTATATTTAGAATCAGGAAGAGTAGATGAATCTACTAATGCCAATTTCATCATTCTACAATTAACAAGAAAGAAGTTACTCCATTTTATATATTTCCCTAGCTCAAACCCCATGTAAGGTGAAATCTATTTTTTTTTTTATAAACTTTATACTATTGTCTATCAAATAAAATCCTAATAAATATGCTGAAGAAATAAAAGATTCCATTTTTTATGTTTAATGAATGTATTAGATCATAATAATCAATTTTTATTAGCCTATTGAATAATCTAAATGATTGATAAGCACCTTTTCAGTATTTTGATAGATAGTAGTTCAAAGTTTATTAAAAATATAAAAGGAGGAACAAAAGAGTTAAAGATCCAGCCAGTATGGGGGTCTGGTAAACTATAAAATGGGAGAACTTATCCCCTATTCATCATTGAATCATGAAATTAACATCAGTAGATTTGCCTATTATTCCTGATTCCAAATATATATAACATGTAGGTTTTAATTTGAAAATTAATGGAATTAGGGCCCCATAAAGATTAAGGGTGAAGTATTCCCCAAAAAAGTTTATACCCCTGTAACTCAAAAACAGTTTGTCACAGATAATTTTTATTTTCACCAGTTTCTTTCCCACATGAAATAACCCTATACATCAAGTTGCATCAAAATCTCAGACATACTGTAGTGATGTAAAATAGAATTTTTTTATTTGATCTTTGCTGGAATGCCCAAAGGGTATTCCAGGATAGATCAACCAAAGCGAAACATTACTATGTCTGGAAATTGTTATGTAGGGTTTTTTCACCTTGAAAAGAAACTGGTGCAAATAAAAATTTCCTCAAAACAAACAATATTTGAGTTACAGGGGTTTAAAGTTTTTTTAAGTTAAGTTTAAAGTTGTTATAGAAAAAAAACAACAAAGAGTATAAAGGAGTGGGCGTGATAAATTTGGTCGGGAAAATGAAGGAGCGAAAAAAAATACACACACTGTTTAAGTTTATTAAGAACAATAGAAATTTAGAAATAAAAATTGAGTATTTTTATTAAGTGGTAATTGTCACGTCAAATTGTCAATCGTCAAAAAAAATATATATACCGTCAAAGTAAATATGCACTATACAATAATCCGGTCAAAACAAAAATTATAATCAATATTATGACAAAAAGAACATATAACAATATATATTAAATCACATATCAAAAATCCAAAAAACGTGATAAAATATATATACAACAAATTATATTAGATCAAATAAAAATAAATCCATATACAATAGAATAATAGATTGAATACATATACAAAAAAACGTCAAATAAAATAAATAATAAACAAACAATATACAGACAAAACTTAGAAAAGTAAAATTTATCTTTACTAAATTCCAATATTTCTTTATTACTTTATTACAAATTAAATGCCAAAAACAATATATATACAAACAAAATTTCAAAGTTTGCTTAGGAAATCAAAATTTATTTTACTACAAAACAAAAAATTTCAAAATAACAATACATTAACAAAATTCCAAAATTAGCTTATAAAAGCAAAATTTATCTTTTGGGGTCTCTTTTTATAAAGGTGTCTTTTTGGGATCTCTTTGTGGTTGGGGTCTCTTTTTAAGGGTTTCCTTTTGGGATTTCAGGGGTTCTCAATTCAATGAGGGTTCTTTCGGGTTTTTCAGGGGTTTACTTTTGGGGTTTTCAGGGATTTTCAATTCAGTGGGGTTTGCTTTTGGGGTATTCAGGGGTTCTTCTTCCAGTGGGGTAATGGTTCAGGGGTATTCTTTCCTCAGTGGAGCCTCAGGGAAACAACCGGTGATATCCGGTTTAATCAGACTCTTCTCAAGGAAACAACTGGTGACCTCAAATTCAATCAGGTTCCAAACAAGGAGTCAGAAGTAATCCCTCTCTTGAGACTCACGGAGGATCGAAAACGTATGTCTCTTATTAAAGAATCAGTCACATAAAAAACTGGACAGTATATTGTCCAGTTTTTTCTCTTCTCCCAGCGGTACAAACTGGAAAAAGAAGAAAAAACCACTGCCATAAGCATTCATAAACAAAATAACATATAATAATAATAATAGTTAAAATAATTTAAAATAAAAATAATAATAATCTATTGTAATAGTTTATAGTATAATAATAATAATAGTAATATATATATATATAATAAGAGTTACTTAATAATATAAATAATAAAATAATAATAATAATAATAATAATAATAATAATAATAATAATAATAATAATAATAATAATAATAATAATTAATAAAAATTTAATAATTTAATTTATAATAACATATATAATAATAATAATAATATAATAATAATATAATAATAATAATAATAATAATAATAATAATAATAATAATAATAATAATAATAATAATATAATATAATAATATATATAATATAATAATAAAATAATAATAATAATATAATGAAAATAGATATTAATTGTAAGCAAAAAGAAAATGAAATAATATGATGTAAATAAATTTTGATATGTTAAGAAAAAGAAATATAATATAATAATAATAATAATAATAATAAAATAATAATAATAATAATAAATAAATGATATAATAATAATAATAAATAATAATAATAATAATAATAATAATAATATAATAATAATAATATTATAATATATAAAATGATATAATAATTATTGTATAAGTTATAATATAATAATATATAATTATAATATATAATATATAATAATAATATAATAATAATATAATAATCATACTAACAATACAGTAGTTACTATATATAATAATAATACTATAATAAATAATAATATAATATAATAATAATATAATATATATAATAATAATAATAATAATATAATATAATAATAATTATAATATAATGATAATAATATTATAATAATATAATTAAATATTACTTAAATGCAAAAATCTTAGGACTGCAATTGTCCACAACAGTCAGTCCAGTCACAGTTTGTCGTCTAGAAAAATATTACTCATTACAAAAAAATATATATCTGCGGAAAAAGAATAAATATTAGTAATACATTGTTAGAAGTAGAAAACCAATCTTCAATTATAAACGCAAAGTTATGCAACGAGCATGTTGGAAGGAAAGTTATACCATAGGTAAGAAGACTGACGAAGGAGGTGAGGATGGATGTTTATGCTGATGCCGTCTGGCCCACCACCTCATTCAACTCACATTTTATTCGCAAATTATCACCTACATTCTTTCGTTCTCTCTCTCTCTCCTCTCTTCTTTTTATTGTTTTATAATAATAAGCACTATATATAATATGATACAAACATAAACTCTCTATACAGTCAGCTCACCACATCCCTCCCACCTAAGTTTGTATCATATTTATCCCCAACACATTCTTCATTTACAAAACAGTTTTCATTACCCAATCATACTCCTTCACTGTACCTCTACTCCTAGTACAGGGTCTCTCATACTCTACCACCTTTTCATTTTCTTCCCTCTCAATACTTTCATCTCTCACGTTTCTTACCTCTATTACTTCATTCCTACTTTCTTTCCTAGTTACCCTTTCAGACATCTCAGCAATCTCCTTATCAATCTCTCTTACCCTTGCATTTGCTCTTATTTCATTCACTACTTCATCCAGTTCCACACAGAATTTATTCAAATCAGCTGCTTCCATATGCACACTATTTTCCTTAAATTCTCTCAATCCTACTAGTATACTTTCTCTCTCATTCAACGGAAATTTACACATTGTATATGTCTGATTCATCGTGCGCACATCATTATTCTCGTTATCCCACCAAAATCCAGAAAATTCATCCAACTAAATTGAATTAAAGATCCTTTAAAAGATCTGAGCCTTTCTCAAGGACGCTAAAAATGATTTCCCTTTTCAAGAGCTCTTTCCTCTTCTCATCTTTAATTTGACTTATTCGTAATTCCTCCAAAGGGAAAATGCGTCATTAATTAAGGACTTTTGCTTTTCTCTTTGTGCAGGATAACGCTCTAATTTCATTCATTCTACCATTCTTATCACCTTCTATCACATAACTCACTCCATTCGACATCACTTTCTTCACAACATACGGCCCTTCAAACTTTTCTCTCATCTTACTAACATTCAACCGCCCTTTCTCAATTACTTCCTTCAACTTTGTCGCTACTCAACTTTTGCAACTTCAAACTCCTTTCTCCATACATCTTATCACTTTCAGGCATCCTAACTAGGTCTCATAAACTTCTCGAAATTCTTCATACATAACAAGGAGAACATACCATAGCCTATGTAAGTCATTATTATATGCATAATATTTTCCTAACCATATCAATCATTCTCTTGTTCACTCATCATTTTTACTCATCCACGTCCGTACTGTTCTTTTAGCAATTCATTGAACTAGGCGTTATGGCGTCGTTTTACAATGTTCAATCCCAATCACTCACATTTTGCTCAAACGCTGTCCTACAACCGGCCATTGTACTCACATTCTCGGTTTACAATACACATTTGGCACAAAACCTCTCTGACTATCTTAGCACATTTCACACTAGTTTTTATTCTTTACAGGCACAGATATGAAACTTATCTTATGGTCAATCACTTACGATTCTAAATACCACATTCAGTCACTGGTAACGAACACAATCAATACACTACTAACTCAAAGGTTTCACTCACATTCGTAACACAGGAGTTTCCACTCCATCTCCTCTGATACTTTCTCTTCTGCATTCTACAAGT
>JABUQX010010512.1:0-12500 GCA_015478945.1 Trachelipus rathkii
CAGTACTAGAAGCTTCAGCTGAAGCAGATAAAATATTTTGATCAATATTTTTAATGGTGTGAGAGTTCTCACAAGTCTCAGAGAAGACAAAATTCATATTTTTTGTACTTTTCGAGGGGGAAATAATAATTTTTTCAGAAAGGTGATGTTGAACACCAACCTCAGTTGAGGTAAAATTCATATTTTTTGTACTTTTAATGGGGGAATCAATTTCACAAGCCTCGTCCGAGGCAGACAAAACCTTAAACCTATTTACTAAATCTAAATATTCCTCTTGGGAAAAATATGAAAGTTGATGCGCATTATTTACAACTTCCCCTCCCTCGGCATCTTCGAAGGGAGGTGAAGGATTTAAATTTAAAGAGTCCTCTGCCTCAGTTATAGAGAGGGGAGGATTTTCACTTAAAACTAATGGTTCTTCCTCCTCAATTATAGGGAGAAAGGAAGAATGATCAATATTTTTATGATTAGAATGGCTAAAACTAATTATAGGATCAAAAAATTGGACTTCGGCCCTAAAAGAAGATACAATAGTGACTTGAGAATCTGTGCCACCAGAAGTAAAAGGTAATTTGCCCCAAATAATATTACCTACATTTGTTTTTAACAAATTTACATTGTTTATTTTCTCATATGATTGGAGAAAATGGGGGAGGTTGTCGGATCCAAGGAGTAAGCCAATATCCGTAATAACATCTGATGTTGGATAAGGAT
Source organism: Trachelipus rathkii (assembly GCA_015478945.1). NCBI lineage: Eukaryota > Metazoa > Arthropoda > Malacostraca > Isopoda > Trachelipodidae > Trachelipus > Trachelipus rathkii. The sequence goes on from JABUQX010010512.1 coordinate 715, forward strand.
TGGCAAGGGGGATACGATATTGTCTGAGCATTTGTGTGGTCTTTACGAGCCCAGGTATTTTAAGATCGTTGGGAAGGCGATCTACTATAACAGCAGATATAGGAATCACCCCCTCCTTGGTACTGATGTTTATTGTGACCACATCATGCACCGAAGGGGTGCCCTTTTTGTTAATTCCGTTTATGGAGATGTTAATAGTAGAATGAGGAATACAGTTTAATATTTTAGCTACTGACTTTGAGACCAAAGTGAGTTGAGATCCTTGATCGAAAATACTTCGAACCAAGATGGGTTTATCTCCTTTATTTATTTTTAAATCCGCTATGGGAAGAGCTACACCGTGACTCTGAGCCAACAAAGTGGAAGTTAGGTGGTTTGAAGCGGATTGGGGTACAGTTGTAACATACTCTGGTTTTTTATATTGGGGACAAAGAGCAGTATGATGCTCAGGAGACTGACAAGTGTAACACTTTTTGTTGTTTTGACACTCAGGTGTAGGGTGACTGCTGCTCAAACACCTTCGGCACCAATGATGATTTTGGACAATTTGGTTTCGAAGTTCAAGAGTGTTTATAAAACTACAGTTGGCAGTGTAGTGATTGCTGTTACAGAAACGACATTTTATAGGGTTATTTTGACCATTATTATTATAAAAAGTGAGGTTATGATTATTATTTGAAGGGCGATTTTGATAATTATTTTGATTGTTATTATAATATGGGAGTCTATTTTGATGGTTAGGGGGTTTATTATTGTTAAACCTATTAAAGTTGTTATTAAAGTTAGGTTTATTTTGGTTAGGTTGGTAGTTTTGTTTATTATTGGACTTTTGAGATGGTGAGTTTACATTTGTATTTAATATAGTTGATTGTTTGGGTTTGGCCCCTTGTCCCTTCCATTTATTATTGGAAGGTGAAGTATGCTCAGATTTTTTAGGGGGATTTTTATTGTCCTTGTTGGATAATGTTTGACCTGAGGCCTCTAAAACTGATAAGGCCTGGTTTAACATATCAAAAAGGAAATCAAGGGTCCAGTCTTTACCGACATGTTCCCATTTAACCTTTTCTTTAATTTGTGAAGGCAATTTTTGGGCCAGTAAAACACCCAAGATAGTAGAGCCAGTATTGTCATTGACGGTCAAGCCCTTGACTTTTAAAGATTCGACATAGCAATGTACATCGGCTTTAAAAGCATACAGATCGGAGTATTCATACTTTGGTGGGGTTAATGTAGTTAATTTTAATATTAAGGTCTCCTTGACCTTTGCGGGGCTATCGAAATCCTTTTTAAGAAGACCTCGAATAACTTTATAATTATCACCGATGATGGCATAGCCAGATACCATCTGTTTTGCTGTGCCTTGAAGGCAGTCCAACAATAAATCAAGTTTACTAAGGTCAGAGTAATTCTGACCTCCGACATAGTTATCAAAAGCTTCGATGAAAGAAGCATATTCTAAAATATTACCACTAAAGGTAGGTAGTTTTTTAATGGGGCGTTTAAATGCCTCCGGCTCTCTAGGGGTAGCCGGAGCAATCGGTGATGTAGGGCGCGAAGCTGGTCGCGAAGGTGGTTTAGTAAGTTCTTTAATTTTATGTTCAATGGCGCTGATGGAATCAAAAATAGAAGCATGCCTTTCGTACGTAATGTTGCCATCGATTAAAAGATTTTCCTCGTCAAGGAAATTTGCGATGTTATCATCAACTTCTGTTAATTTAATGTCTAAACTTTCTAATCTTTTTATAAGAGAATTTAATTTGGGAATATCGGGGTTGGCAACCATTAATTGGGTATTAGTTTCGTTAACTGTCTTTGTGACATGAGAACGTAACAATTTGCGCGATTTTTTAAATGCCTCGTACTGTTTGAGGTCACTATCTGACAAATCAGACATGGGGGAAGCCATTTTTAATCAAAAATTTAAAAATATATAAACAGAGAAAAATGTGTCTTGAGACACAAAAAAAATTAAAATATTCAAACTATAAGATTAAATGTTGATTTGTAATGTTCAACAAAAAATGTTGAACCGATGAACCGGTCTCAAATGTACCGGTATAAAGCGCTGGAAAATATTGTATAAAAATTTATACATGAAAGAGTGTCTCGTGACACTAAATATTCAAATTGTATACTAAGTTATTTTATAAAAAAAAAAAAATGTTATATATATCGGATCACGACGTTGTGATATAAATACTGTGTAGATTTGAAAGGGAAATATATTATATATATATATATAATATATATATATATATATATATATATTATTACTATATATATTATATTATATATATATATATTATATATATTATATATATATTATATATATAATATAATATATATATATTATTATATATATTATATATATTACATATAATATATATATATTATAGCAGTTGCGTATTTTAGCGGGGGGCAGGGGGCCATGGCCCCCCCCGAAATTTTCTTGACACTAAAAAATTTTTAAGTATCATTCGTTAATAATATAAAGTGCAGAAGTTAAATCTAATTTTAATAATAATTTGTGCGCCGTCAGGAAAATTTGTAAGTCACAATAATTAAAACTACAAAAGAGACTTTAGAGAAAAATAACAACATAAGAGTATCAGCTGAAATTTTTGAGAGAATGTCTAGCGCTGGGTATTGAAATTGCTGTATCAAGAATTAACAAATTCCAAAATACAGACCCAACATTCTTACTTCCGACCCACAGACTTTTTATCGCACATCCATTTTTTATACCCTTTTTGGATGATTTAATATCCGCATTAGGAGAGAAGTTTTTAAATTTTCCTTGCAATAGTCATACCTAACGGGTGTAATGTGCCATATGAGAAGAATAAAAGATTGCGTAACTCAATTTTCAAGAAGATTCGAAGGCCCAAATGAGATTTAGTAAAACGGCAGAATGGGATTAATGGAAGTTGAAATGGCATCACACACAGGTCGCCCAAAAGCCGCAACAGATGGACTAGTTTCTCTTGTTCGCAGTCACATTTCCAAATATTTACATCTTGTTGCAAATATTGGCAATTTTACCCGTGTTTATGCTTCAGTAGAAGAAGCTTTTCAACATTAAGGACATCTGAAAACCTACTTGAAATATTATTGGAGATGAAAGACTGACATACTGGACTTGCCCTCCTCTGCATACATCGAAATATTGAAATAAAATTGAAGATGTTATCTCGAACTTCGCTCAATCTCATGTCAGGCGATTAAATTTAACAATTTGGGTAAGATGATTCTTATTAGTAATTCATATAAAATATATATATATATATATATTAGGACATTAGGACCCTATCCTTTCACTATATATATATATATATAATATAATTTATATATATATATATATATATATATATAATATTATATATATATATATAATATATATATAATATATATATATATAATATATATATATATATATATATATATATATATATATATATATATAATATATATATAATATATATATATATATATATATATATATATATATATATATATATATATACCCGAAAAAATTTTCTGGATACGCCACTGTATATATATATATATATATATATATATATATATATATTATATATATATATATATATATATATATTATATAAAATTTTATGAATATCAGTGTTAGAATATTTAAACTAACTTAATAACTCAAAATAATTGTGTTTATATTAACCAAAACAAGTTTTATATAATATGAAGCTTACAATTATTTAAAACGTATGTTTTTCCTACATACCACAGAGAAGATATTTTTTACTAATGAAAAAATAAATGAAGTACAAGATAAATATTTTTTACTAATGTAAAAAAAATAAATGGAGTTCAAAAACTTCCAATTGAATGAAAATATTTTAATTGAATATATATATATATAATGGTTTTAACTAGGCCACTAATATATAAAAAGGTTTTATTATTTATACATATATATATATTGTAGTTTTTAAATATTAAAAATATGATGACGGACTTAGTCTATAAACGAAATAACCTTTGTAAGTTATTTATTTGAATTTTTAATAAAGAATTTTTAAAGTTTTTAAGGAATTTAAAAAATCCCCTAATGTTTTGGGGGTAAAATATTTTGAAATTCCCCGAAATTTTAATAACTATTTTGATTGAATGCCCTCTATGGAGCAAATAAATTTGAATGTGAAAGGGGAGACTATATGTCTCCTCAAGGCTCCATCAACACAAAAAAATAAAAATGTTTATTTAATATTCTGTTTCAAGGGTGAAGTTGTTCAAGGGGAAATTTATGTTCAAGGCTAATTTATATATAATGACACGAAGTCACAAATATAAAAATTTATATAAAAAACTATTATTAAAAAAATAGTTTAAAAAAGCGCCAAAAAGGTTGTTAAGTAAAAAAATGATTTTGAAATTTTTTATGAATTTTAGGGTTCGTGTGCCACGTATTAAGGCACACAAAAGTTGGGCGCCAATTAAAATGTGGCGCAAATTAATGTTTCTAAATGGGGGCGTGAATTAAAAACACGTTGTGCGCCAATTAAAATGTGGGGATTTGTGACCTAGTCTCAGGTAGCTGGGCTAATGAAGACCAGATCACAAATTTAATCCACATTTATTCCTACTTTCAAACAAATCTCAGGCGCGTTACCACTTTCACTCGATTAGTTTGAAAGTAGCCAATGAATAGTGGAATATAAAATTTGTATATATATATATACTCGGTGGACCTCGTGTGGACCAGGGTAATTACTATATATATATACAAGGGAATGAAGAATAAATATTGACTCTGTAATATACTGCTATATAGACCGAATGCCCATAAAAAGAACTGAGTTTTTATTTATGATGATTTTGGGGACGAAAAAGTTTTGTTGTTTATTAAATTTAAATCGAAATTTATTTCCAATATGTTCTTATTGAAAATTTACTGAGTTTATCTTTAAAAGTAAGTCGCTTCGATGTTTGAGATTATAATTTTCATTGCGAAGTTATTTCTGAATTTCCGAATATATTGTGTAACCACGTTATCGAACAAGATGTAGTATAAATATATAGACTTTCGAACGTTGATAAAGATGAAAAAAACTCAATCAAATTTCGAAAGTAATGAAACAATAATAACAACAATATTTGTTGTGATAACGTTAACAATAAAGTATACTACTAAGACTTTCTACAACTAGTACTCGAATCAGCAATAATACTAACAATAATAATAATAATAATAATAATAATCAAATAATCATAATCCTTAAATAACTATTAAAAATAATATAATAATAAATAATAATATATAATAATAATTATTAAATAATATAAGATGATGATAGAAAGGCAGTATACTAGCTACACTAAAATAAATAATGATAATAATAATAATAATAATAATAATAATAATAATTATTATTAATGGTAATGACCATCAATAATAATTATTATTTGTAGGAATGATCAATCTCTAGAAATGCAAAGCATTCTAGAAGAAAGACAAGTTTCCAATGTAAAAACTTTTATTTTAGGTTCCTAATGTTTCTTGTTTCTGTTCAGAAAACAAGGAATACAGATAGGAATCTTAATAAGCAAATTTCTACTTCTTGGAAAACTAATTATTATTACAAGACAGTGGTGAAGCCTCTGTCTGGGGGTTATAAGACTAAATATTTGCTCCACCACCAATTGGGATACTAAAGTTACCACACCACTATAATTACAATTTATCATGCACGGAAATTTGGAGAAACGCGATATGTTACACAATTTTTTGAAAACTCGCTAAACTTTGGACATTTAATTTCTATGGTTTGTGATAAAAATCTATAGATGTATATATATATATATATATATATATATATATATATAGAAAATATATTATATTAATAGTATATAGTATATATATATCTATACTATATATATATATATATATATATATATATATATATATATTATATATATATAATATTATATATATACGTTATATATATTAGATAAAATATGTTTATATAGTAAATCTTATAAAAAGACTACTATAAATAGGTTTTTTGACAAAGATAGTCATTTAGGGTAGTGAAATTTATTTGTCAATTTTCGACTCGAAAATTTTTGGCACGTGATCAGTTATCAAGTCGATTTTTTATATTTCTAAATAAATTTTTATAGATTTATATATATAATTTAACCAATATATATATAAAGAACGATTTTCATTTATAATATTAAAGGGGGGAGCGTTACAATAACATTTTTATGACAAGAATCGATTCAGTAACGACTCTTGCAAAATCCAATTTCATGTAGAAATTGAAAATTATTTAATTTTTTATTTTTTTTTTTATTATTTTTATTTTCAACTTTTTATTTTCTACGTTCTTTACAATCTATATTTAAGTTTTAATATCAATAAAAAATGGTTCTCATTTTTCATTGACGAGGCAATAATTTATAACCTACTATCTAAGTGAAATTTCCGATTTTAACAATAGCGAGATTTTTTCTCTATGAAACATTTACTATAATGAATTTTATTCCTTTAATTCTTGCGGTTTTATTTACCTTTCTTTAACTTTTTATTTTTATTATTATTATTGTTTATCCGAATCTTTGAGTTGAAATTTTACTAATTATTCCTTCTTTATTAAAACTTTCCCAAATCTTTTATTTTCCCAAATTTTCCCTTTTAGCGTTTTTGCTTACTTTTTTGAGTATGATTTTAAATATTTGCATGTAAAAAAAAATAAACAAAAATTCAGTGTACATCACGTTGTGTAAAGAAGTGTTTGTAACTATCATACTTTTAAGCTTTCACCGAAAAATGAGAGAGAATAAAAGATAGATAAAAACCTCGAAGATTCTTCCACCTATCAATAAATGGACATCTAACAGTTAAGACGAAGTAAAAACAACAACAGGTAACGGTTGCAAGGTGATTGACGCGGGATTTCTTAATATTCAGTTGATGAAAACCGAATGCACTAAAAAAAGTGGCCAATCGAATTTAATTCAACCTTGAGAACTATTCTAACAGAAGTGTATCAATATTGTATAACAACTCGTGGGTCCACTTTTCGAGGTGACTTATTCTAACTGAATAATTCAACAAGAAGAGACTGATTCGATATACAATATTAAAACACTTATCAAAAATTAAAATATAAACGAATCAAAAAAACTATTGCCTTTTTTACTAACATATCTGCAAGGAGAGAAGGGGGGCTGAATAGCCATTAGTGGGGTCCTATCAGTTTGTCCAGAAAGGCTTTATGATGACATACCTACACAAATTCTAAGATCACTATTTATCGGAAGGAAAGTTGTCAATGTTTCCGCTGAGAATTTATAAAAAAAAAAGAATTCATCAGCCCTGAATTAAACATCGGTAAGACGCCTCCAAAAATGGCGCGGAACCTCTAAAATATGAAAGGTAGAGACCCGTCTTAAGGATAGGCCTCGATGAAAGATGTTAAGCTACTCGATACTGCATTGATAAAATGAATCTTGTAGAATTTCGACTCGGAATGCAAAATATGGGAACGGAGTCTACTGAAAGTGCAGTAATTAAGAATGAATAACTTCTCGGTCGCTCTCGCTACTTTTATAGTCTACGAGAAAGAACGCCGAGGGGTTGACGATAAGTAATTAATTAAATAAACCTCAATTTTAATTATTTACGTTTAAACAACAAATTTACTATCAAAAGATAGCAAATTTAAAACTATATACTAAATAAATAAATTTGTTGAATAGAGTGATGTGAATTTGTTATAAAAATTATCGAAAGTTTCAATGGCAATCTTTGGCAACTTTATCACGTGTTGTCAACTGGATACTTTTCTTCCGTAGAAATTACATAATAATTGTAATTTTTTAATTAAAGATGATTACCAATTTTAACAATAATTAATAAGACCAGTATTCTCTACTGATCAATTTGGTAAAAGAATCAAGTCTCTAGCACAATTATGAAGCAAGATATGTTAATACTTCGATATAGAAAAATGCAAGGTCAGCCGGGGTCAATACTTGACCTTTCGATTGAAGGAGGTCAATGACATTTATACAAGTAAAAGGTTAGAGTGTTGGGATCAATTTGAAATACTAACCAAGTCTGACACTCATGGAGCACCTGGTTAACGAGGAAAGGGAAGGAAAACTTTAAAATGATGATTTCTACATTTTGAAAGGCCTATTTTGGCAAGTGGTTCAAATATGTCTATAATTACTTAAATACAACTTTGATCAATATAAAATGCTATCAAAATGTAATTCTATATCTTTAGTATAATTTGAGAAGGTTTGAGATTTCAAAACGTTGTCAAAAGAAAGTTACATGTAAACCGGTTATATTGTATCGGTTTCATTTTTCTCAATTTTTGGAAGGAGGAGGTTATATTATATATATATAATATTATATATATATATATATATATATATATATATATATATATATATATATATATATATATATATATATATATATATATATATATATATATATATAAATTTATATTATATATATATATATACCTTATACATATATATATATAATATATATCACTATATATATATTATACTATATATATACATATATATATCTATATAATATACTATATATATATATAATATTATATATATATATAATTATATATATATATATATATATATATAATATAATATATATAATTATATAATTATATATATTATATATAATAATATATATATATATATATTTATATTTATATATATTATATATCATCGAAATATATAATCTTTTTGGCTGAAAATTGGTATGATAATAGTTTTTGACATGAATAAGAAGAATCCGGTGAAATTTTTAACAAAAAATGATATGGGGGGGGGGTCTCCAGTCCCTAACCCCATTTTTAGGGGTTACAGGTAACCCAGGGGTCCCAAATTTGGGACTTTTACTATTTATTATTAAATGAATTAATACTGTGAATTTCAAGGGCGTAGCCCAATTATAAAGGATACTTTACTCTTACGAGCCTTTAGTGGTGTACGGTATGGTATTTTGAGATTTCTTTGGTTTAAAATTGCACCGGCTCAGAGCAAATTTTCCATTAATATATTTTAACTTTTATATCAAAGTGGTTATTAAGATTATTATTTACAAAATTTTAAGAGGAAATAGTGATGACTAATGCATTCACAATTCCCTTGATCACGATCGCAAATCAACCACTCGCGAATCCAGTCATCAAAACCCAAAAGGAAAACTGGCCACAAGTGGCAAATGAAGTAATTTAAAATAAATTACGACATTAAAAATAAAATAATAATAATAATATAATAATATAATAATAATAATAATAATAATAATAATAAAAAAATAATAAAAATAATAAAAAAAGTACTAATAAATTATATAAAATAATGATAATAATATAATATATAATTAATAATAATAATAATATATAATAATAATATAATAATATAATAATCAATATAATAATAATAATAATATAATAATATAATAATAATATAATAAATAATAATAATAATAATGATAAATAATAATAATAATAATAATAAAATAAATAATAATAATAATAATAATAATAATAATAATAATAATAATAATAATAATAATAATAATAATAATAATAATAATAATAATAATAATAATAATAATAATAATAATGATAATATAATAATAATAATATATTAATAATAATAATAATATTAAATAATATATAAAAATATGATAATAAAAATAATAAATAAAATTAGTCTAATTTATAATTAGTATATACTTTTAATAATAATAATATAATAATATATTAATAATAATAATAATAATGAGAGTTATAATAATCAATGGTAATAATAAATATAATAATAATAATAATAATAATATAATAATAATAATCATAATAATAATAATATAATAATAATAAGCAATAATAATAATAATAATAATAATAACATAATAATAATAATAATAATAATATAATAATTAATAATAATCAATAAATAATAATATAATAATAATATATAATTAATAATAATAATAATCAATCGTAATAATAATAATAATAATAATAATAATAATAATCAATAATATATAAATAATAATACCTAAATCGGTAATAATAATAATAATAAATCAATAATAATAATAATATTAATATAATAATAATATAATATAAATAATAATATAATTAAATAATGATAAAAATAATAAAATTAATATTAATAACTTAATAATAATAATAATTAATAATAATAATCAATAATAATTAAACAATCAACAAATAATAATAATAATTAATAATCAATATATAATAATAATAATAAATAATCATAATATAATAATCAATAATCAATAATAAATAATAATATATAATAATTAATAATAATTAATAATATAAAAAATATAAAAAATAAATTTCAAAAAATAAATTGATAAAAATAATAATAATAAAATAGAAAATAATAATAATAATAATACTATAATAATAATAATAATAATAATAATATATAATAATAATAATACTAATATAATGATAATAATAATAATAATAACTAATAATAATAACTATAAAATAATAATATAATAATAATACATAATATTATAATATATAATAATAATAATATAATACTATAATAATAATATAATAATAAAATATAATAATATTTATAATAATAATAATATAATAATAATAATCAATAATAATCATAATAATAATAATAATAATAATATAATAATAATAATATATAATAATCATAATCATAATAATAATAATAATAATAATAATAATCGATAATAAATAATAATAATAATAATAATAATAATAATAATAATCAATAATAATAATAATATATAATAATAATTATTAATAATATAATAATAATAATTATAATAATAAATTAATAATAGTTTTTTATTTTAATAATAATAATAATATAATATAATATAATAATAATAATTTAAGTAATCTAAAATAAACCGAAATAATAATAATAATATAATATATAATAATAATAATAATCTAAAAAATATAATAGTAATAATAATAATAATAATATAATAATAATAATAATAATAATAATAAATATATATATAATAATTATAATTATAATATAATATAATAATAATAATATATAATTAAAATAATAATAATAATAATAATAATAATAATAATAATAATATAATATATATAATAATAATAATCATAATACTAATAATAATTATAATAATATTGATAATAATAATCAATAATAATAATCAATAATAATATAATCATAATAATAATAAAAATATAATAATAATCAATAATAATAATAATAATAATATAATATTCATAATAAAAAATTTCAAAAATTGCAAATAATAAAATCAAAAAAATAACTAATGATAATAATAATATAATATATATAATAATCATAATAATAATATAAAAATAATATAATAATAATATAATAATATAATATATAATATAATAATAATATAATAATAATAATAAATATAAATAATAATAATAATAATAAAAATAATAATAATAGGAATAATAATAATAGTAAGAATTCTATGCAAGCATTAAAAATCATAATAACAGCAAAATAATAATTATAATATAATAATAATAATTAATAATAAATAATAATATAATAAATAATATAATAAAATAATATAATAATATAATAATAATAATAATAAAAATAATAATAATATATAATAGATAATAATAATATAATAATAATAATAAATATAATTAATAATATATAATAATAATATAATAATCAATATATAATATAATAATAATAATCAT
>JABUQX010010513.1:12500-17500 GCA_015478945.1 Trachelipus rathkii
AACGGCGACGCTCTTGTCGATGGTTCGTTGTCCATTGGCGCGAGTGAATTTTTTTTCGTCTTCATTATTGCAATTTCTCGCAACGGAGCATGTGTGCGCATGTCGGCGATCCTTGACTTTCGTCGGCTGCTCCTGTAACCATAACACCCTGACAAAATGCCGTGTACCCCAGAGGAGGTTCCACCCACCCTTCTGGGATTTAAAGATGTAGCAGCAGTTCAAAGCAAGTGATATCGAGAGCAGGGAGGTTTGAAACTTCGGATGCCTTCTTTTTTTGGCAGCGCATCGGACTAGTGGTAGAGCCTCCTGTACATGGTCTATAGAATAAGCGGTGGTTGTCGATTCTTCATTCTGCGATTAGTGTAATGTGTGGTGTTTATTATGCAAATTTTGCTCCAAAAATAAAGCATATTGTCGGCCATGTCGGCGTTCCTGACTTTTCGCGTCGGTTGCTCCTGTAAACACCATGAACACCCGGGAGCACCCCAGTAAGAATGCCGTGCTAGCCCAGGCAGAAGCCAATTCACCCTTCTGTGAATTTTAAGTAAGTGTCGAGTCGCAAATCACTGATATTGAAGCAGGAGATTTTAAAACTTCCGAGAGCGTTCTTTTTCTATTGAGGCGGATCGGACTAGTGGTAGAGCCTCTGTATATTGCTCTAACGGCGACGCCGTGTCGATGGTTCGAGTCCCTGGGCGCGAGCGAATTTTTTTTCGTCTATTATTGCAAAATTTGTCGTAAAGAAGCATGTTGTGCGCCTGTTGGCGTTTCTTGACCCTTGCTCGGTTGGTCCTGTTACCCATTAGCACCCCAGAAGAATGCCTGTAGCCCCAGAAGGTTCCAAACCATCCTTCGTGGACTTTTATTAAGTATCGAGTTTTCAAAGGCAGTGAAATCGAAGCAGGAACTTAGGAAACTGTAATGAAATACCTTTTTTTCTGGGTTGTCGGATCTGACTAGTGGTTTAACCTCTTGAACATTTGTCTAACAGCGATGCTGTTGTCGATGGTTCGAGTCCTGGCGCGAGTGAAATTTTTCTTCGTCTTATTAAGGCAAACTTGTCGCAACAAGCATGTTGTGCCATAGCGGCGTTGGCCTGCTTTGGTTGGTTGCTTCTGTAACACTGGAGCAAACTGCAGAATGCCGTTTAGCCCCAGCAGGGTTCCAACCACCCTTTCTATGGATTTGAATAAATATCGAGGTCAAAGCATGATATCGAAGCAGAAAATTTGAAACTTCCGAGATGCTTCTTTTTCTGGGGAGGCGGGATCGCATAGTGGTAGAGCCTCCTGTACATTGTCTAACGGCGACGCTGTTGTCGATTGGTTCGAGTCCTGGGGCGAGTGAAATTTTTCATCGTCTTATTATTGCAAATTTGTCGCAACAAGGCATTGTTATGTCCATGTCGGCGTTTCCTTGACTTGGCGGTTTGCTCCTGTAACCACGAGCCACCCAGAAGGAATGTCCGTGTAGCCCCAGCAGGGGTTCCCAATGCACCCTTCTATGGATTTAAATTAAGTATCGAGTTTCAAAGCAGTGATATCGAAGCAGGAACTTGAAACTGTAAGAGATCCTTATTTTTTGTGGTCGGATCGGACTTAGTGGTGAAAACTCCTGACATTGTTCTAAACGGTGACGCTGTTGTTGACGGTTCGAATCCTGGCGCGAGTGAACTTTTTCTTCGTCCTAGTTTATTGCAAATTTATTCCCCCCCCCCCCCCCCCACAACCAAAGAATGATGTTCCCATGTCTGCAGTGGGCCGACTTTGGTGTGGTCTGCTCCTGTAAACACGGAGGCAAAACTAAGAGAATGCTATCAGCCCCACTTCAGGGGGTTAAAAAGCACCCTTCTGGTTTAAATAAGTACCGTCAAAGCAGGTGATATCGAAGCAGGAGGACTTGAAAAACTGTTCCAGAGATACCTTCTTTTTTTCTGGCAGTGCAGAATCGACTAGTTGTAGAGGCCTTCTGTACATTGTCTAAACGGTTGACGCTGTTGTCGACGGTTCGAGTCCTTTGGCGCGAGTGAAATTTTTCATCGTACTTCATTTTGCAAATTTTATCGCATACAAAGGGCATCTGTGCCCATGGTCGGCGTGCTTGACTTGGATTGTTGCTCCTTTAACCCAGAGCAACCATCAAAAGCCGTGTAGCCCAAGCAGAAGTTCTATATCTATACTTTATAGTGTACCTCTAGTTCCAGACCATTAGTTCACTACTTTATACATTTAGCACAGGTAATAGATACCGTCATGTAAGACCCTAAGCACACTCAAGACTTATTCCCTGTACATCCACCAAACGATTTTAATTTTGCACCAGCCATCTTCCTCCCATTCAGAACTTTCATACTACATTCTGCATCATCGTTCCCTTTTCATCCACCATATATCCTAATATTTGAACTCAGACATTTGTTCCAGCTGCTCCACCATCTAGATAACTTTACCACAGAGAACATCCTCACTCAAATCCATAACCTTACTCTATTTCTACGTTTACTTTCAAAACCCCTCCTTTTACCACAACCTGCCAAATCTCTCTCTCAATCCTCTCAAAGCTATATCAGATTCGCCACACTAAACTAAATTCTCCGCATTATAATAGGTAGGGCACCCTCCACTCCCTTTCATTCTTCTCTAACACCATTCCTTGCTACCTCACCCCACCTATGATTCTTTCATTAATATATAATATATAATATATCATATATATATATATATATATATATATATATCATATAATATATATATATATATATATATATAATATATATATATATATTATATATATAAATATTTTATCCACTAGGAATAGCTCTATTTGTCTTTTTCAATTGAATCAATTCAAGCCTTTATCATATTTTCTTTTTTTTTTTAAAACCCAAAAGAAAAATAATAATTATTTTTCTCCGGCTCCACTCCGGACAATAGTTCTGCACTGTTTGAGGAGTGTTCAGTACGTTCTGCCAATTAAATTTTTCACCGTACCAAAAATATTTTTTGAAAAAATTTATGCCCAGAATCCGATTCCGTTTCATACTCCGGCTGCTGCTCCAGATCCAGGTCTGGATCCGACTAAGGTTTCTGCACTATTTGAAAAATGTTTAGCACTTCTTCTGGCAATAAACTTTTCACCAAAAAAAATATTTATAGGAACAAAATTATACCCAGGAATCCGGCTCGTTTCCGACTCCGTTTCCGGATCCAACTAAGGTTTCAGCGATTATTTGAACATTGTTCAGCACGTCTTCCGGCAATAAATTTTTCATCTAAAAAATATTTCTTGGAAAAATTTATAAACAGGATCCGGCTCTAACTCCGGCTCGGTCCGACTCCGGATCCGGATCGACTTTAAAGGTTTGAACTTTTTGAAAATTAGTCAGCAAGCCTTCTGGCATACATTTTTCAACTAAAAAATTTTTCATAAAAAAAGTTTTTATCCTAAGATCCGGATCGGGATCTCCTTTTTTTTTTTTTTTTTTTTCGGAAAAAAAATGAGCTTGTTTTTCCATTTTCCAAAAGGTTCTGCACTATTTGAAAAATTGTTCAGCAACATCTTCTTTCAATAAATTTTCACCTAAAAAAATATTTCTTAAAAAAAATTCTTATACCCAGGACCCGGCTCCGGGTTCGGCTCCGGATCCGGCTTCCGGATCCGGACTAAGGTTTCTGCACTAATGAAAATTGTTCAACACGTCGTCTGGCAATACATTTTTCGCCTAAAAAAGATATTTTTTGAAGAAATTAATACCCAGGATCCGTCGGCTCCGGCTCGACACCGTCACCGAAGTTACGGCTTCGGCTTCGGATCGTGACGAAGGTTTCTGCATTATTGAAAATTGTTCAGCACTTCTTCTATTAAATAAATTTTTTCACAAAAAAATAGTTTTCGAAAAAAAATCAAACTCCTCTCGACTTCGACTCCGGCTCCGACTCGGAATCGGAGCCGATTAAGGATTCTGCACTATTTGAAAATTGTTCAGCAAGTCTTCTGGAATAAATTATTCATCTAAGAAAATTATCTCTTGAAAAAAATTTTTACCATGGATAAGGCTCCGAATTCTGGATCCGGATTCCGCGACTCGACTAAAAGTTTCTGCACTATTTTGGAATTTTTCAGTACGTTTTCTAGGCAAGACTTTTGCACCAAAAAATATTTTTGAAAAAATTCATACCCAGGTCCGGATCTGACTCCAGCCCGGCTCCTACTCCATCTCCGACTTCACTTTCGGCTCCGGATCTGACTAAGATTTCTGAATTATTTGAAAATTGTTCAGTACGTCTTCTGGCAATAAAGTTTTCACCTAAAAAAAATTTAAAAAAAAAATTCATAACCAGGATCCGGCTCCGGCTCCGGCTCCGGCTCCGGATCCGACTAAGGTTTCTGAACTATTTGAAAATTGTTCAGCACGTCTATCAATAAAAAATTTTCACCTAAAAAAAATAATTTTTCGAAAAAATCATACTCTGGCTCCTACTCCATCTCCGGACTTGGAATTCCGGCTCCGGCTCCGGACTCCAAATCTGGATCCGATTAAGGATTCTGCACTATTTGAAAATTGTTCAGCAAGTCTTCTGGCAATAAATTTTTTATCTAAGAAAATTATTTCTTGAAAAAATTTATACCCAGGATCCGTCTCCGAATCCGAATCCGGATCCGGATTCGGATCCGCATCCAGACCTGACTAACGTTTCTTCACTATTTGAAAATTGTTCAGTGCGGCTTCTGGCATTAAATTTTTCACCTAAAAATTTTTTTGAAAAAATTCATTTACACTCCGCTTCCGGCTCCGGCTCCGACTCAATTTCACTCCGAATCTGACTAAGGTTTCTGCACTATTTGAAAATCTGTTTTTTTAGCACGTCTTCCGGCAATAATTTTTCATCTAAAAAAAATATTCTTCGGAAAAAAATTTATACTATTGACGGCTCTAACCTCTTGTTCCATCCAATATCTGATGCTTTGTCTCCGGGCTCCGGACTCCGGATTCAGCTCTG
>JABUQX010010513.1:22500-30000 GCA_015478945.1 Trachelipus rathkii
TTCTTGACATCCATCCGCGTGTGTGTGACATTAACATCCGTATCCTGCATCCGCTGATGTAAAAATCTGACATCCGTATTCACATCCGGCATCCGCGGATGTTAGAAATCTCACATCCACTCACATCCGCATCCGCGGATGTCAAAAATTTGACATCCGATACATTACTAATATATATATATATATATATATATATATATATATATATATATATATATATAGAAATATATTTATATATATATATATATATATTATATATATATATATATATTTCCTCTTATGGGTAAATAATTGTTGGTGGTCTTTTTGCAAATATATATAGTTAGATATATATATATATATATATATATATATATATATATATATATATATATATATATATATATATATATATATATATATATATATATATATATATATATATATATATATATATATATATATATATATATATATATATATATTTATATATATGGGGAGACTTTATGGGGGCAAGGTAGGCCATGCCCCATATGGCTCTCTCAACCTCACAAAGCCTTCCACAATGAATTCCTTTTTAAGATCACATGGCTGAATCCATATATATATATAAATATATATATATATATATATATGTTATATATATATTATATATATATATATATAATAAATAAATATAATATATATATATATATATATATATATATATATATATATATATATATATATATATATATATATATATATATTAGTATAACTGAACAACTGTATGTTGTTGAGCGATTATTTATTTTAAAAAAAAGCACTGCAGATTTGGTCAATTTTTCCGATTTGCTCAAATTCAGAGTAAAAGCTAGAGATGTTGTTCTTGTGGAACATTTGAAATCAAGCGGAGCAAAAGCCAAATACACATCACATATGATTCAGAATGAACATATTTATTTGTGGAAAGTTGATATGTAATCAAATTGTGAATGAAGTAAACAATTGTGAATATTTCTCCCTTTTAGCAGACGAGACAGCAGACATATCCGGGACAGAACAGCTATCGATTGGTGTTCGCTTCGTTGATAAGGATCTCAATGTACGTGAAGAATTTCTAGGCTTTACTCCTCTTAAAAAACTTAAAGCTGAAGATATAGCCAGAGCTATATTGTCTACTACACGAGATATATACAATTTAAATATGAGTAAGCTTGTTGGGTGCTCCACCATGGCTGGCAAAGAAAATGGAGTTCAAAAGTTAATAAGAGATCAGTACCCTAAAGCCAAATTTTTTCATTGTTGTTCCCATCGTTTAAATTTAGTAATTAATGACCTAAATGCTGTTCCAGAATTTCGAAACACTGTTGGAATTGTAAAACAATTTATAAAATTTTTCCGTGAAAGTACGTCACGCAGAAATTTGGTAGCAAATATACCATTGTTATGCGAAACACGATGGTCTGCCAAGTATAAATCAATTTAGGATATTTTTTGAACATCTTAGCACTTCTCTCATCTGATCCAGACATAACGCAAGCCACACGAACTGCAGCATGTCAGCTTTCATCAGCAGCAGGAAGTCCTACATTTCTCATCTGTTTAATAATCATGACGAAATATAGTTCATATTTGGAGCCTATAGCAAATATTCTTCTAAAGTAATAAATTTGGATGAGGTTCATTGTCACATAGAAAAACTTTTAAATATTTTAAAAACCGATAGAAGTGAAAATAATGCAGTCTCTTTTTAAAGGAATTTTTTAAAAATCTAAGAATTTTTGTGAAGATTTTTCATTACCACGTACAGTATCCAAAAGAATTCCAGCCTCAGGGACATCAAAAAGTTCTGCTGAGGATTGCTTCAAAGTTTCACTATTTATACCTTATCTTGATTCTCTCATTTCATCTCTGAGTATCAAATTTTCGGAACACAATATAACATCTACCTTTCTTTGCATTTTGCACCCAGTTAGAATAAGAAAATTAACCAAATCAGAATATTTAAAAAAAATTGAACTCATTATAACTGAATATAATATTGACAACCTAATTGGTGAAGCAGAATCTTTGTTTAATTTCTGGAATGAATCAGATAGGGAACAAATAGATGAGAAAATGAGTTACAGCACATTACTACAAAATCATTGCACATTTTTCCCAGCAGTTGCATAAGCTATCAAAGTACTTCCACACTTCCAACAACTACTTGTACAATTGAAAGGTCGTTTAGTACCTTACGACATGTTAAAACGTGGCTAAGGTCAACTATTTCCAACGAAAGATTAAATGGGCTATGTTTACTAAGCATTCACGGGGGAAACGTTTCACGTCAAAAACATCAGTTGATAGAAGATATTATAACTGATTTTGAAAAAGAAAAAAAGAAATATTAAATTCTTATTTTCATGCTAAAAAGGAAACACTCTTTAATAATATAAGACTTCTTACTAGTTATACTCATTTTGAAATAAAACTTTTCGTAAATTATGAAATATTTATAAATATTGGGCTTATGTGTGGATTATCATTTTTTATTATTCAAAACTTTGAAACACTATATATAAATATATATATATATATATATATATATATATATATATATATATATATATATATATATATATATATTATATATATATTATATATATATTATATATATACATATATATATATATATTATATATATATATATTAAATATTACATACATACATATATATATATATATATATAGTTATATATATATATTATATATATACATATATATATATATATATTACATATATATATATATATATAAACAATTTGCGCCAATTTCTAAATTCCTTTGTCTAATTTATGCCCATATATATATATATATATATATATGTATATATATATATATATATATATAGATATATATATATTATTATATATATATATATATATATATATATATATATATATATATATATATATATATATATATATATTATATATATATATATATAATTTTATACTATTCATATAAATTTAAAGTGGAAATTAGAATGCCTTGAGTAGAAAAAATATTTTTCTCCATTCTGAAGCTTTTTAAAATGATAACCTCGTGAGTAAAATAAACAGATCGAAGGAGGAGAGAGATAGAAGTGGAGAAGAGCGAAAGTAGGAAGACGAGGTCAATTCAATCCTCCATTGTCCACTAATGGAGCTTTTTCCACCTCTGAGATGTCAAGCGCATTTGAGGTGGACATTTTTACGGTGGTTTTTCTTAATTGACCTTCATTAGTGAAGAAACGAGGACAATAAACTGGAGACAGGAAGAGGAAAAAGACAAAAATATTAGAATGAGGAAATATAGATGGTGAAAAAAATGATGAAGATGAGAAAAAATATTTTAAGGCGCTGCGTTATTAAGCGACGCATATCCGAAAAAACTTAAATATAAAAAATATATACCCAAAATCGCTAGTGATTTGTACAAGCATACATACGTAAAGAAACAAACATAGTGGTTGACAAATATCAAACATACAAATATGTTAACCAGTCTTAATAGCAAAAAATATTGTTCTACACTATATAATCAATCTGACGTAAACATTGGATATCAGATCGCTTTATATATATATATATATATATATATATATATATATATATATATATATATATATATATATATATATATATATATATATATATATATATATATATATTAGTGATGGACATGACATCCGCATCCGCATCCGCATTTGCGGAACATCCGCATCCGCATCCTCACTTAACGGCACATCCGCATCCGCATCCGCATCCTCTTTTGAAAAATGAGGATGTTGAGGATGTTTTCTACATTTGATTAAATGCATATAAAATAAATATTATTTGTCATCTTTATCATGGGAGTTTATGGGAATAATTGTAATTTTGAATTTCGATTTTGTATATATATATATATATATATATATATATATATATATATATATATATATATATATATATATATATATATATATATATAAATATATATTATATATATATATATATATATATATATATATATATATATATATATATATATATATATATATATATATAATCTAAAGCCGTGTACGTGGAAGCAAGAAATGAAGCGGAGAGAGTGAAGAGGAGGGCAAAGGAGGAGGTGGCTTAGAAGCTAGCAAAGGAACTGATGGATGATATGAAGGAAAGCAAGAAGAAGATTTTTACATTGGCAAGAACGTATAGAGGAACGAAGAGTAGAGTATGTAATATCAAAGACAAAAATGGAGAAACATTGGTAAGCCCGGAGGAAAAAAACAAAAGGTGGATAGAGTACTTTGATGAGTTGTTGAATGTGGAAGTGCAGTTGGAAGAGGAAGGGGAGAGAGAGAGGAGGAGGAGGAGAGAAACGTGGAGGGAGAAGAGGAAGAGGTAATAACGGAGGAGGAATTTGAGGAGGTGTTAAGGAAAATGAAGAGCGGAAAAACTCCTGGTGAGGATGGAATAAATATTGAGTTGCTGGGAGGAGAGAGAGGGGCTGAAAGCCTAAATGCCGATATTTCTAAACAGGTATTCCCCCGAGAGTAGAGTGCCGGAAGGTTGGGAAGGTCAATATAGTTCCCATTTATAAAGGTAAGGGGGACGCAGGAAATTGTAAAAATTATAGAGGAATCTCACTAATGGATCACATGGCGAAGTTATATGAAAGAATATTAGAAAGAAAATTAAGATCAAAAATAGAGCCAAGATTGGGTGAAGAGCAGTATGGGTACAGAGGTGGTAGAAGTACTACAGATTTAATGTTTGCATTAATTAAGAATGATACAGGAAAAGACATGGAAATACAATAAGAAGGCATATATCGCCTTCATAGACTTGAAGAAAGCATTTGATTCTGTACCCAGAGAGAAGCTGTGGAGAGTTCCGGAGAGGGATTATGAAGTTGGAGGCAGAGTGATAAAGGCAGTAAGAAGTACATACGTGAATAGCATAAGTAAGGTAAGAACAGGATAAAAAACGTGGAATGTTTGAGGTAAAAACTGGAGTAAGGCAAGGTAGTGTGCTGTCGCCGATACTGTTTATAGCGTATTTGGACACAGTCATAAGAGGTGTAAAAGAGAGTTTAGAAGAGATTGACGGAGACATCATGGTATATGCAGATGATTTGGCGTGTTGGAGTGGAGATGGTGAGAGGTTGAAGCAAATGGTGCTGTGTTTCGCAGAAAAGTTGAGAGAAACAGGATTGAATATGAATGTGGAGAAAAAAGAAATAATGGTAGTAAGCAGAGAGGAGGAGGAGGAGTTGATAGTGATGGTAGACGGTAGAGAGATTAAAAATGTGGATAGATATAAATATCTAGGAAGCACTTGGAAGAGAAGGGGGTGTGCAAAGGAAATTATGAGTAGGATTGAGCAGTATGGCAGGACTGTAAGAGCAGTATACCCCATCTTGAAAGATAAATATATGAACAAAGAGGTGAAGAGAGCAATATACGAGGGAGTGTTGATGCCGATACTGTTGAATGGGGTGGAGACATGGAGCATGACAGGGAGAGAGGAGAGTAGAATTCAGACAGCGGAGATGAATGTGTTGAGGACAGTGATTGGAAAGACGAGAAGAGACAGAGTGAGAAACGAGACAGTGAGGGAGAGTGTGGGTGTGAAACCCATGATGAATAAAGTGGACGCAGCCAGACTGAGATGGTGGGGACACCTGGAGAGGATGCAGGGAGAGAGAGTTGCCAGCAGGAGGTGGAGGTAGAGACCGGAGGGAGTGAGACCGAGGGGAAGACCGCGGAAGAGGTGGAGAGACACAGTAGAGGATTCATTGAGGAAACACCAGATGCCTGCAATGGATAAGCTGATGGCGGATGGGATCGTGATGGATAGAACAAGAAGGAAGCAGAGGTTGGCCCCACTGACAGGCTCGTAAGCCTGACTGGGAGAGAATGTAAGATGTAAGATACACACACACACACACACACATATATATATATATATATATATATATATATATATATATATATATATATATATATATATATATATATATATATATATATATATATATATATATATATATATATATATATATATATATAATTATATATATATATATATATATATATATATATATATATATATATATATATATATATATATATATATATATATACACATATAATACATATATATATATATATATATATATATATATATATATATATATATAGTGTATATATAATTTTAATTCAAATTCAAAGAGTAAACATCCGTAATCCGCATCCGCATCCGCATCCGCATCCGCATCCGCATCCTCATCATCTTTAAGATCCGCATCCGCATCCGCATCCGCAAACAGTCAAATTTTGACATCCGGTCCATCACTAATATATATATATATATATATATATATATATATATATATATATATATATATATATATATATATTTATATATATATATATATATATATATATATATATATATATATATAGAATATATATATATATATATATATATATATATATATATATATATATATATATATATATATATATAAACACAAAGATACATAGAAAGACAGAATAAATATCCTAACTTGAACACACACACACACACACACACACACACACACACACACACACACACACACACACACACACACACACACACACACACACACACACACCTACACCTACACACACACACACACACACACACACACACACACACACACGCAAGCACACACGCGCGCGCGCGCGCGCGCGCGCGTGGACGCTTTAATGTACGCAAACCAACAAAAAAAATTGCAAGTCAAGTCCGGATTTGTCCCATTTGCAAGATTAAAACACAATATGGGAAAACTTTCTTCAACCTCCCACAAAACAAACATTTTCATTCTTATGTTGTTTAAATCAGACGAAATGTAACACAAACATATACGCACAGACACTCATATGAATGTGTACATGTCTTTCTAGACAATAATAAGCATTCATTAGAATTTAAAATTGGAAAAAATATATCCAACTTTAACATATTTCAACGCTAATTCCATTAAAGCTGATCTAGGACTTGAAATATTTCCCAAACTTTCTTCCGATCCTAAAGCATGTATTACCACATATTAAAGGAAAAGAAAAAAATATATACAGGCAGCACTTTGCGCGAGGCAGCTAAAGACAATGTATTTCCACCCACACACAAATATGGACATTAATACATGGGCTTCATACTCGTACAAGGATGTGCCAAAGTTAGTAATAAATTTGGCAAAAGATTTATATAAACGGAGAAGGAAAGAGGTAAGAAGTTTTATTGACCTGAATATATTAACTATTTCTTTACATTTAATTTAGTCTTTTTATTTCTACTATATTATGCGAGTTTTCGTTATTTTTTATTTATTTTTATTTTTTTAATTTTATGATATTATACTCCTTTTTTATCATTGTTTTCTTTCTATTCATTTAAAACTTTCGACTTTTTCACTTCTAGAAATAATAATCTGTTTTTAGCATGAATTTATCTCAAAGTTTATAATCTATTTATTACAC
>JABUQX010010513.1:40000-42500 GCA_015478945.1 Trachelipus rathkii
AATAAATCAGACGCCAACATTGGATATATATATATATATATATATATATATATATATATATATATATATATATATATATATATATATATATATATATATATATATATATATATATATATATATATATATATATATATATATATATATAATATATATATATATATATATATATATATATATATATATATATAATATATATATATATATATATATATATATATATATATATATATATATAATATATATAATATATATAATATATATATATATATATATATATATATATATATATATAAAATAAATATAAATTTAGATATAAGTGCTTTTTTTATATATATATATAAATATATATATATATATATATATATATATATATATATATATATATATATATATATATATTATAGAGAGGACGTATCAAATACAATCATGGTTACTATTTTAATATAAAAGTAAACAAAAATTCATCAATCAGTTTGAAATATTATTAAAAGGAAAAAAAAAACTGGCAATTAATTGACTAAAATAATTAAGCAATAAAGAAAAATAAAATTAATGAAGCAAAAGAATATAAAATTGAACCAATTTCCTAATGAAATTATTTTAGCTTTAAATAAATCAGTTGAGAAGTACAAAAAAAAATAATAAAAAGAGAGTCAAATTTCAAATATGTATTCCAAAACACAGATCGCAAATATTTCTCAAGTGACATTTTCATACTTTGAAAGTCGGGATAAAAATCCTTGAACACTCACACACGCGTGGTCATTCTTATGCACGTAAAACAACATAAAATTGGAAGTTCAGATTTGTAAGAGTAAAACTAACAATGTTGGAAAAAAAAATTTTAATCTTGAAAACAAAGAGTTTCATTCTTACTTTGCTTAAATCAGACGAAAGGTCACACATTCATACATCCATATACACACATAAACATAAATATGTATACGTGTCTTTTCAAGACCTCAGTAAGTATCTAATTCCACCTCCATTGGAATTTAGAATAGGAAAAAAGTATCCAACTTTAACCTATTTCAACAATATTATTATAAAAGCTGATCTAGGACGTAAAAATTTCCCAAACATTCTTTTGTTCCTAAAGTATCTATTTCCACAATTCAAAAAAAAGAAAAGAAAAAGAAGATATATACAGAGAGCATTTTGCGCAAGGCAGCAAAAGACAATGTATATCCACCCACACACACATATGGACATATATACATGTGCTTCATACTCGTACAAGGATGTGCCAAAGTTAGTAATAAATTTGAAAAAAAGATTTACATAAACGGAGAAGGAAAGAGGTAAGCAGTTTTATTGACCTGAATATATTAACTTTTTCTTTAGATATATTTTTGTCTTTTCATTTCTACTATATTTTGGCCATCTTCCGTTATTTTTAATTTTATTTCTTGTCTAATTTTATTATATTATATTTTCCTTTTATCATTGTTTTCTTTATATTCATATAAAACTTTTTCACGTCTAGAAATTATAATCTGCTATTAGGATGCAATCATCGCAAAGTTTATAATCAATTTATTTACACCTGTTCATCATACACGGGTTTTCAATTACCTGTCTATCTGTTTACATAACTTTTTCACATCTGTTCATCGCCAAGTAATGTTTGTGTGTAATATTTACTTTGTAAATATGGAATTTCGAGGAAAAATATCATATTCAAATATATTATCAAATGGTTTCGGACAACCTCTTCCAAAATTGAGAGATAGGAAAGAAAAAAAGAGAGAGAGAGAGAGAGAGAGAGAGAGAGAGAGAGAGAGAGAGAGAGAGAGAGAGAGAGACTTAAACATTCAATTGTAATAGTAATATTATTTTCTTTGTTGTACTCCGAAGAGAAAGCCTTCCATAGTACTTCGCAAATATATATATATATATATATATATATATATATATATATATATATATATATATATATATATATATATATATATATATATATATATATATATATATATATATATATATATATATATATATATTAAGGTGGCCCAAAAAAGCAAAATTCAGAAATTTAAGACTCTCACCCTTACGATGTGTGAGATGAAGGTAGAAATACCTTCCTAGAAATTTGAAAGTAAAAGAATAATATTTAATGGTGCCCACTGCACATTGAAACTGCGCAGGATTCTACGAAATGTAGTCTATATCAACTCAGGTCTTATCAGTTGTGATACACTTGTGTACCAGACGTTGTTCGGTTTGATTATGTTTGTAGTGCTTCACGAACTTTTTGAATTCCCTAAACATGTCTCACTCTCTGAAAACAAGAAAGACAACGCATATTTGGTTGTTTGGTCAGATGATTGAAACGATCAGTAGTATACAAGACTTCCATCAATTTGAGATTTATTACGTCGCCATTTCTATCTGACCAATAACAAGAAAACAGTGAAAGATGCATAAAATATTGTTTATTCAGAAATATATGTTATTTGGGACAAAGCTAAAATACCTAAGCAAGACAAGCAACATG
>JABUQX010010513.1:45000-50000 GCA_015478945.1 Trachelipus rathkii
TACTATATTTTTGCGATTTTCCTTTACTTTTATTTCATTTTCTTGTCAAATTTATTATATTTCTCTTCTATCACTTCTTTTTTCTGTTCATATAAAACCTTTGATTTTTTCATGTCTGTCTAGAAATAATAATCTGTTTTTAACATGCAATCATCTCAAAGTTTATAATCTATTTATTTACACCTGTTCATCATAGACGGGTTTTCAATTACCTGTTTATCAGTTTCATCAACTTTTCCACTTCTCTTCATCTCCAGGTAATGCTTGTGAGTGTAATATTTACTTTGCAAATATGGAATTTCTAGGAAAAATTTCATATTCAAATATATTATTATCAGTTTTCGGGCAACATCTTCTGAAATTGTGGGGATAAAAAAAAGAGAGAGAGAGAGAGAGAGAGAGAGAGAGAGAGAGAGAGAGAGAGAGAGAGAGAGAGAGAGAGAGAGAGAATTAAATATTTCATTTTAATAGTTATATTTTCTTTGCTGTACTCTGAAGAGATAACCTTCTTTTATGCTTCGCATGCATATATATATATATATATATATATATATATATATATATATATATATATATATATAGTATATATATATATATTAATATATATATATATATATATATTATATATATATATATACTATATATATTTATCTGTGTAAAAGAGATATATTTTTTTTATTTTATATTTTTTTATATAGATATAATTATAATAATATATAACTATATATATTATTTTGATATATTTACATATTATAGACTTTATATATATATATATATATATATATATAGATATATATATATAATCAGGGGTGAATCCTTACATCTTGCTAAGCATGCGGCGCATGATTAAAATAAAAATAATAAAAGAAAATTTTGATTGTCAGAATACTGTGGTTTGAGATTAAAGATGTCGATATTTCTTCTTCTTCTTCTTCTAGAACTTCTATTAACAATAAATTAAAATTTATATTTAAAATGCATTCTAAAGTATTCAACGTGAAAAAAAATTTCGCTAGTCAATACGATGCTTGCAGTAACTCGAGCGCCTGCCTTTCTGAGAAGTTTAAAGGGATATATAAAATAGGCGCACATGAAATTATCCATTACGAAAACACAATAAAAGCTTGCGGAAATTTAACAGCAAGAAAATACAGTGAGCGAGAAAGAAAAAGCCATTTCGGAGTCTTTGTTTAATATTTGTTTTTTGTCTTATTATTCTAATTAAATTTTAAAGAAAAAAGACGAAGAATTATGTTTTTTTTTTTTTTTTTTTTTTTTTTTTGCTATTAGAGTAATCATAATATTCGTTCAGATTGTAAAATGTTCTGAAAGCTACTTATTTTTCATTTATTAATTAAAGTTTTGGTAATTGTTACCCAGAGGGTTGTCACCCCCGATTTTTATGAAAATCACAGATTTACTCTAAGAAAATAATAATGAAGAATTAGTTGAAAACGAAAATTGTCGCTTTTAGGAAAAAAAGTTACAGCCTCTCAAAGTTGTTAAAAATCCCATAGACTCTTCAATATTGATCGATCCAGGTTAGGTCTCATTTAACGCCCTCTAAGTCAGGTTATGATAAGTTTTTTTAGGTATACACAGAGAAAATCTATGTAGAATTAACAAATCTGATCATAACCTGAACTAGGATGGCCCTAAAACGAGCACGAGGCCCACTAATTTTTATTATAAGAAAGTCTATGGGAAAATTTTTAACTTTCAGAGGCTGTAACTTTTTTTCCTAAAGAGACTGCCGATTTTCGCTTTCACTATTCTTCATTATTATTTTTTTAGAGCATATCCTGTGATTTTCAACAAAAAAATGTTTTTTTTTTTTTTAAATAACAAATCCTATGGGTTTTTTTACAACTTTGAGAGGCTGTAACTTTTTTTCCTAAGGAGAGCGACGGTTTTCGTTTTCACTATTCTTTATTTATTCATTTTTAGAGTATATCCTGTGATTTTCATAAAAATCGGGGGTGACAACCCTCTGGGTAACAATTACCAAAGTTTTTAAGTGGTGGATTTATATAATTAAAATTGTGCATTAAAATTAGTATTGGTTGTTTCATGTATGTTATATATATTTTAATTTTATTAAAAAAATTGTCTAAGAGTGAACAATTTACGTATAAAAAAAAACTGATAGGCCTATACATAATAGTAAAAAGTAAAAAACAGATAGAAATTTCATTTTGATGATACAAGTTTGTCACCAAAAGTGCATGGTTGTAAGTCATGGGGTAATTATATATAGATATCCATATCAAATTTACAAGTAAGCTTAGTATTTCAATAACATCTTATATATATATATATATATAATATATTATAACTATATATATATTATATATATATATATATATAATATATATATATATATATATATATAGTACTATATATTATAATATATACTATATAATAATATATTATAATAGTATATATATATAGTATATTTAATATTATATATACATTATATATTATATATAAATATATATATATATATAGCATATATATATATATATATATACTATATAATAATATAATATATATAATATTATATAATATATGAATATATATTATATATATATATATAATATTTATATATATATATATATACTATATAATAAATTATATGCATGACTATTGTATTTAGAGATAGAGAAATTATAAATTTCCGAATAATATAAAACTTTTTATGTTAGGGATTTGCACCCACTATATAATATATATATATATATAACATATATTACTATATATATATATATAATATAATATATATAACGTATATATATATATATATATAGTATATATAGTATTATATACTATATTATATATATATAGTATAATATATATTATATATATACTATATATATATTATTACTATTATATATAATATACTATATATATACTGAATATATAGTTTTTTATAGCATAAGTTAGGAGCTCATTTCTATTTGATCCTAAATTCGAAATTTAATTAAATGGCCAGCTAAATTTTATGGTAAGAAGCACCATAAAAGAAGAGCGTTAATTAAGGATCGGAAAATCCTCTCGTGAAGCCTCTGTCGACGTTCTAACTAATAACTAATGTGCTTTGCTTTGTCGCTTCCTGGGTTTCCGCTGGTCCGTTGCCTTAGCCCAATCTAACCGCCCTACCTAGTCGGTCCGTTCGTACGTTGGTCGGATGGATCCACCAATCGATTTCGGACGGCCTTAAATCCGTGTCATTTTTATTGTTAATTCTTTTTTTTATTATTCTTACTTATTTTTTGGGCGAGGTAGGGATATACAGGGGGGAATGAGAAGGGGGAGTTTCGTTGCCAAAAATTATTTATATTATATATATATACATATTATACTATATATATATATATATATATATATATATATATATATAATATATATATATTTATAATATATTATATATATTATAATATATATATATATATATATATATATATATATATATATATATATATATATATATATATAAGTGATGGACATGATATCTGCATCCGCATTTGCGGAACATCCGTACCTAAATTGACATCCGCATCCGCATCCTCACTTAACGGCACATCCGCATCCGCATCCGCATTCGCATCCTCTTTTGAAAAATGAGGATGTTGAGGATGTTTTCTATAACTATTATTTGGCATCTTTATCTTTGGAGTTTATGAGAATAATTGTATTTTTGAATTTCGATTTCTGTATATATAATATATATGAATTTACTAATATAATATTATATATATATCTACGTAATATATATATATATATATATATAATATATATATATATATATATATATATATATATATATTATATATATGAATTATATATAATATATATATATAATATATATATGTGAGATGGGGGAGATACAAGAAACGATAAGAAGGGTTAGCAGAGGAGACCATAGGCAAAAGATTTGTAGGAGGAACGAAGAAAAGACACACAAAGTGGTGGACTGAAGAAGAGTGAAGGAGGCAATAATGAGGAAAAACGGTATTGATGAGAAGGTGGCTGAAAAATAGAACTGTACAAACGGGCTCAATATGTGGAGGCAAGAAATGATGCAGAGAGAGTGAAAAGAAGAGTAAAAGAAGAGGCTGCAAAGAGACAGGCGGAAGAAATGATGGAAGATGGGAGGCCAGAAAGGAGGAAGATTTTTAGACTTACAAAAACATATAGAGAATCAGAGAGGAAAGTGTGCAACATCAAAGATAAGCAAGGAGAAGTTTTGGTGAAATTAGTAGACACAAACAGGAGATGGACGGAGCACTTCAGTGAACTGCTAAATGTGAACGAACAGGGGGAGGAGTAGGGAGAAGAGATGGTAGAGGGAGAGGAAGGTGAGGATGGGGAGGAAATAACTATGGAAGAATTAGAGATGGCTTTGAAAGCGATGAAGAACGGTAAGGCACCGGGTGAAGATGGGGTACCCATAGAATTGATAAAAGAGGGAGGAGAGAAAATGAAAGAAGAAATTTTGAAACTGTTTAATAGGTGTCGAAACGAGAGTGAAGTTCCTGAAGGATGAGGAAAGTCAATTATAGGGCCAATATATAAGGGAAAAGGAGACACAGGAGACTGTAAAAACTACAGGGGATTTTCCTTGTTGAACCATCTGGTAAAAATATATGAGAGAATTTTAGAGAAAAGGTTGAGAATAGTAGTAGAGCCAAGGCTGGGAGAAGAGAAGCACGGATATAGAAGAACAGAAGCACAACGGATCTCTTGTTCGCTCTGACAATTACGTTGGAAAAGGTATGGGAATTTAACAAACGAGCATATATATAGCTTTCATAGATCTGAAGAAAGCTTTCGATTCAGTGCTTAGAAAGAGACTGTGGAGAGTTTTGGAGAGAGAATATGCAGTGGGTAGAAAGTTGAGAGGAGCTCTGGAGAGTTTGTACAGGAATAGTAAATGTAATGTAAGAACAGAATATGAGAATAAGTAATGGTTCGAGGTGAGAACAGGGGTTAAACAAGGA
>JABUQX010010513.1:52500-55000 GCA_015478945.1 Trachelipus rathkii
AAAAAATATAAATATAAAAAATATGTACCAGAAAGTCGTTAGTGAATTTTACAAACGTACATACATGAAGGAACAAACATGACTGACAAATGTCAGACATACAAATATGTGTTGCAGTAATAATTTCCAATGGTCAACGCTATATAATCAATCAGACGCCAACACTGGTTATGAGATTAATATATATATATATATATATATATATATTATATAGTATATTGCAGATAATATATATATATATTATATATAAATATATTATATATAATATAATATATATAATATATATTAAATATATATATATATAATATATATTTATTATATATATATATATATATATATATATATATATATATATATATATATATTATATATATATATATATATATATAATATATATATTATATTATATAATATTAATATATATATATAGTATATATACTATATTAGTTGATGAGGTTAACATCCGCATCGCGGAGCCTTCCGCACATTATAAAGATCCGCATCCGCATCGCGCTTTGCCCTGCGGATGGTTGGCGCGGATGTTTAGTTGTCGAGATTTGATAAAGAATTTTATAATAAAAATACTTTAAGATGAATCTGAACGCAAACTTTAAATGAGAGACATTGCGGACTCGACTCAATTGTGTAATGATGACTCATGATCTCACAGCATGAAGCTCATAATAATTTGAGTCAAAGAGTCACAATGAGATGTAGGGATGCCAAAAAAAATCAGCGGCCTCTACAGCTTTGCTCGATGTAATACCATTAATCTCAAAGTTAAGGAAGCATTTTGAACTATCTTCAAATGAAAAATGATGACAGTTAAAAAGAATGAAAGATATAATAAAACTAGAGCTAGGAAAACGCTTTGGTTCTGTGGAAAAAATGACCTTCATACTATTGCAACCTACTTAGATCCCCATTATAAAGAAGGCAAGTTTTTGTAACACAATATTAGAACAAGTTAAAATCGTCACTTTGTGTGGCAGTTGAAAAACTTCAATCCGAACAGTCTATAATTCGCTACCCCATTAAAGGAAAAAACAAATCTTACAGAACCAACACCTTCTTACAAGTAAATCATAACCAGATTCACTGGAAGAATTTCTACAGTCCAGTAGCTATGAAATGAAGAAACACGCGCATTACCAAAAGATGAGTGCAAATGATTAAAACTTCACCAAGAAAACACTAGATACAAATGTTGCATCCATCAGTGATGGAAAGTTAAGCAAAATGTTTACCCACGCTTGAGTTAACTTAAAAGGAAAATACTGGCCTTGTCTCCAACTACGTGTTCTAAGTGAGATAGTATATGCAATGCTGGGCTAAGTATATGATGAAAAGAAAACAGGGGACTCTCAGCCAGAAAAGGGAGAAAAATTAATTTTCTCAGCACAACCTTCCTATATTTTGAATTTCAATACAGTGCAAAAAGAAATAAATATAATCCATTGGAAAATCTCTTTCATTTAAGTCGGAGGTTGCGGACAGAGTTTGCGTGGGGTGACATTTTGAAGTTTAGTCCCCGTCCCGCACATTTGTAACAATTATATTATAGGTTGTGGCTAAAACTCGAAATATATAATTTATATATATATATATAATATATATATATATATATATTATATTATATATATATATATATATATATATATATATATATAATATATATATATATATATTATAATAGTATATATATATTGAAAAACTTTAATCCGCATCCGCATCCGCGGATGTTAAAATCAAACATCCGCATCCGCATCCGCGGATGCGAAAAAAATAACATCTGCTGCATCACTAATATATATATATATATATATATATATATATATATAATATATATATATATATATATATATATATATATATATATATATATACTATATATAAAACTATATATTATATATATAAATATATATATATATATATATATATATAATATATATAACTATTATATTATAGTATATATATATATATATATTGTATATTATATATATATATATATATATATTATTATATATAATAGTATATATATATATATATATATATATATTTAATATATATTATATATATATATATATATATATATATATATATATATATATATATAATATATATTATATATATATATATATATATATATATATATATATATACATATAATACATATATATAAAACATAATATATATATATATGCGGTTTTACGGGGAAGCACAGGAGGCGGGCCTCCTCTAAAAAAAAAAAAAAAGCTAAAAGAATGTGACAAAATAATTCATTTTACTATTTATTACTTATTAATATAGTGTTTAAAATGTTATACAGAACGCTAAATTTACATTAAGATCATTTATTCTCTTGCGAAACATTTTTTTCAAAAGGATCATTGACTGGAGGAATTTTGATTTGTGCCTCAAGAAAGAATAATTATAATGCTTTCAAAACACTTGGTTGTCATGGCAACGTAAAAGAACCGTACTTAATTTGTCTATTTTG
>JABUQX010010513.1:60000-74991 GCA_015478945.1 Trachelipus rathkii
TAAAAAAAAGGAAGGGTTAGTATTTATAAATAAATTATTAAATAATTTAATAAAATATAATTTTCTTTTTTTTAATTGCTAAAAATATCTATGAAGCTACTTATTGTGGCGCTGGTTTGGGATATATATATATATATATATATATATATATATAATCATGATTCTGGTTTTAATGTATGGATAAACAAACATGCATCGATCAGTTTAAAATATTTTTTTTTTAAAAATGAAAAGAATAACTTTCAAGTTCCTGTTGTCAGTCAGGTTCCTGATTCAAATATCAGTTTTTCTGGTAATAAATGGTGCATGTTGGTAAATATATTGGTATCAGTAGTTATAAAAAAATGAAAAGGCAAGCGAATAATTTCTAAAATAAAGAAAAATAAACTTAATAAAGCAAAAGATTTAATTTTCTTTTAAATTACTTTTAGTTTGCAAATAAACCAAATACTATGTGCCAAAAAAGATAAAAGAAAAAAAAAGAAAAATTGTTATTAAAATGTCTAATTTCATATATATATTCTTAAACACAAATAGCAAATACCTCTCAATTGAACTTTTGATACTTTGAAAGTAAGAATAAAAGTCCTTGAGCACTACCACACGCGTGATCGTTGCTAAACACGTAAATCAACAGAAAACTGCAAGTCCGGATTTGTTCCATTTATGAGAGTAATACTAACAATATGGGAAAAGTTTCTTCCCCTTTCAAAACAAACAGTATCATTATTACATTGTTTAAATCAGACGAAATGAAACATACACAGCTACACACATATACACATATTTACAGGCACACATAAACATGTGTAAGTGTATAGTCAAAACAGCAGTAAGCATCTAATTTCAGCTCCATTAGAATTTAAAATATGGAAAAATATATCCAACTTAGCCTATTTCAACGCTAATCCCATTAAAGCTGATCTATAGGGCCGGCCTAAAAATTTTCCTAAACATTCTTCCGTTCCTAAAGTATGCATTACCCCCAATTCTTAAGAAAAGAAAAAAGTAAAAAAAATATATACAGAGCATTTTGCGAGAGGCAGCTAAAGACAATGTGTTTCCATCCACACACATATGGAATGGACATATGTACATGGGCTTCATACACGTACAAGGATGTGCCAAAGTTAGTAATAAACTTTGAAAAAGATTTACGTAAACGGAGAAGAAAAGAGGAAGTAATTTTATTGAGCTGAATATTGAGCATATGTGTCTGAATGGAAATGCATTTGCATGTAAGAAGCAAATTGACCACTGTATCGAAATAAATTTCTCTTCTTACACAACATCAAAGTTTAATCTTGCGTTGGTTGAAATGACACAAATTTCTACGGCTAGGGCACTTCTACTGCTTCTGCCAATACCCCTACCCTTGCATAGTCTGACTTACGATAGATTCAACATTTAACCTTTCCAATTTTTTTTTTTGTTGCGCCCTTCTTCTCGCACCTGTTACTGCTTTATCAATTGTCCCAAGTTGATTTTTCCCTCTTTTTTTTTGACCTACAAAGGATTACCATTCAATAATAGGTATTCTAATTTTGCATCTACAATTATTTCTTTCAATTTTTTTTATCATAACAGTTGCATGTGCAAATGTCAAACATCTTACATAATTTTACTTCCACATTAAACTCATCTTTGGGTCTGTTTTTTGGGATCTTATTTAGTTTTGAAGCTGATTCTACAAGTCTTTGAACTCTTAAACATATTCCATCAAGTGTATGTTGAAATTGGAAAACTTTCTCCAGATGGATTCCACGTCGCTAACAACAATTCTATAACCATCTTTAGCGGTTACCAAACCTTTCAAAGTTACTTGCTCTCAATTCATAATTAATAGATAATGCCTAACAACATCACTTCTGAAGGAATCATCAATGATGGAAATTCACTTGGATATTCAAATATCGAATTGTAAGTTTTACTTCTTGTACACATTATTAATATTAAAAATTTAAATAACTATTTGCATAAATATAGTATTATAATATATATTATATATCAATATATATATATAATATATATATAAATTATAGAATATATATATATATATATATTATTATATATTATATATAATATATATATATATATATATATATATTAAACCACATATAGCAGAAGTATTATCAAAAGGAATCTAAATGCACGCTAAAAAATATGCTAAATATGATATTACAGAAACCTTCTCTTCAGCATCCCCATGTAGTGATATGTATGTATGTATGCATGTAGGATGTATTATGTATGTATGATTATTTATGTATCTGTATTATGTATGCATGTAGTAGTTATTGCTGTATGTATGTAGTATGTATGTTATGTAGTATGTATGTATGTATGTATGAGTATTATGTCATTATGTAGTATGTATGTGATGTATGTATGTATTATGTATGTATGTGGAATATGTTGATCCTTACATTTCTAAAACAAAGAGATCGGAGTAAATAACAAATCGCGACACTTTGAGATTTGACTTTAAACTTAGAGAATATGTAAAGGGGCTTAATGTGCGAGCGCAGGGGGGCGGAGTCGCCTAACTTTAAACTTTTCAACACCAGTATCAGGACCTTGATACTAACTGTGCGTGCATAGCGTAGTTTGACAATTTTTTAAAAAAGTATGTTTTGACCCACCACCCTGATATAATATATATATATATATATATATATATATATAAAATATATAATATATTAATATATATATATTATTATATATATTAATATAAATATATTAATTAATATATTTATAATATATATAAATAATATTAATATTAATTATATATATATATATATATATATATTAACAAAAGAGATAATATTATATATATATATATATATATATATATATTATATATTAATAATATTATATTCTATTATAATATTTATATAATATATAATAATTATAATAGTCTATATATGTCCAGTTTTTTTACTAAAAGTTTTGTTTTATAAAATAAAAAAATAAAGTTTTTATATTACCAAGGTATATAATTTCATAAAAATATATCAGATTACGTAATAATGTATTATATAATAAAGTTCTTGAAATTATATATCATATATTATATATATATATATATTTATATATAATTACTTAATTAATTATATAATTAAATATTATTATATAGTATTATATATATATTAATAAACAATATATTTTGAATATTTTACTATTATTTAAATATATTATAAAGATAATATATTATACATATATAATTATGAATATATGTATATATATTAAATATTAATATATATATATATATTTATATATATATATAATGATAATTATATTAATATTAATATTATATATAATTATTTAATTATATAATATATTATATATATATAATATATAAATATATTAAATATATATTATATATAAAATTATATATTTTATATATATATAAGTATATAATATATATAATTATAATATTACTATATATATATAATTATATAATTATTTTTTTCTACTTTTTTATATGGTAAATAAATAGACATATTATTTATTTATTTATTCAATCAATAATTACTATTTTTAATAATTAGAATATAATATATATAATATAATATAATAAATATATAAATATATATATATATATAATTATATAAGTTAATATATAATATAATATATATAATATATTATATATAAATATATATAATATAAATACTATTATATATAAATATAATATATTATAATATATATATATATATATACCATATATATATATTAATTTATATATATATATTATATATATATATATATATAATTATTATTAAATATATTATTATATTAATATAATATTAATAATTATTATTATTTATTATATATATATATATATATTTATATAGTATTAATAATATATATATAATATATATATATATATATATATATTAATATAATTATATATATATTAATTTATATTATATGTATATATAATTATATATATTATATTTATAATATAATTGTATATATAATTAAATATATATTATATATATATATATTTATATATATTTATATTATATATATTATAATATTATATATATTTATATATATAATATAGATATAATATATACTATATATTAATATATATTATAGTGTATATATTATTATATTATATATTAATATATTATATATATTATATATATATATATATATATATATATATATAATATATTATATATATAATATATATATATATTATATAATATAAATATATTATATATTATATATATTATATATAATATAGTATATATATAAATATAATATTAATATATTATTATATTACTTATAATATATA
This sequence comes from Trachelipus rathkii, assembly GCA_015478945.1. Lineage (NCBI taxonomy): Eukaryota > Metazoa > Arthropoda > Malacostraca > Isopoda > Trachelipodidae > Trachelipus > Trachelipus rathkii. The sequence continues at coordinate 64,304 of JABUQX010010513.1, forward strand.
TATATATTTTATATAATATATATCATATATATATACTATATAATATTATATAAATATCATTATATTTATATATATATATATTAATAATTATATATATTATTATAATATTTTAGTATATATATATATATATTAATTAATAATATTAATATATAACCTATGTATAATATATTAATATTTAAGTAATATATATGGCTAAATGATATAATATAACTATACTTCTAATTAATATAGATATATATAATAATATATATTTATAATTATATATTAAAATATATATATTAATATATATAAAATATATATATAATTATAATATTAATATATAATATATATAATATAATAAAATAATATAATATACTATATTATATATTAATATAATAATATATATAATATAAAATTAAATAATATATAATAATAAGAAAGCATATATGCCTCAGCATTCACAATTAATTTCATAAGAAAAGAAATAATAACGATTGGATTTAAAAATGTAAAATATTATTAAACATATTAAATTATTTCTAATCTATTAATCAGGGCTGGAGTATAAGCAACTAAAATATTTGAATAATCATTCTTGTCATATTTTAAGGATAATATAATAACAAATAATAATAAAATTATAAAAGTAATAAATTATAAAATACTATAATTTGCAGAACCTGGAGTATGCTGATTCCCAATGTTAACTATTCGTTTCGAGTCATATGAAGTATAAATTTTCCAAATTCTCTCCACTGTATACAAGCTGAAACACCACTTCTATCACATTTATCTTTCCTCGAATGTTGGTGATATATCGTTTAATATCATTAACATAGTATATAACAGTGATTTGTGATAATAATATTAAATAATAAGTAATTAGTTAATTTATTCAATATGTAAGTAAATAGTTTTAAATAATATTATTAATAAATATTATAGTGAAATAAATATAATATAATAACAACCTTAAAATATATAAGTAATATCATGATTATTATAAGGTATATATGATATAAATATAAAATACAGTATATGTAAATATAGTTAATGAAAACTTCTTATTAAATATAGATCAATTAAGGGTAAATTAATATCAATAATTGTAAGAATATTGTGCTGGATATTCATCTAAATAATCATTATTATATAAATAAAAACATATATAGTTTCAGTAGATAAGTATAGTAGTGATAATGTAATTAAGTAAATGATAGTGTAATAAGTGTAATTAATAATAGTACGATATTTATTAATAATGAATTATTGAAATATATTTATTGAGTATCTGATCGTATGATATATGTAGTTAGGCTAGTATAGTATTTATTGTATAATAATAAAATTACTATAAATATGTTTGCTTACTAGTAGACTAGAGTGTTTTTAAATATATATTATAATTAAATATTAATCCCACAAGAAATCGACCGATAGCTCTAGTTTAGAGCACTTCGTCCCACCAAAGCTGAATAGGTAAGGTTCCGGTTTCCAACTGGTACGGTGAGTTAGAGAAATTATGCAGCTAATTCTCTCCTAGGCTTGCTCCATCCTGCTCTATCTCTTAAAAACGAGTACACTCCTCCTTTAATAGTGAAGCTTAGCCCATACGTGTAAGATATCGCTGTATCTCGTGAGCTAAAATATAAAAAAAAAAAATATAATCAAAATATATTTAAGTATATTAAATATCGTATATATATATAGTTATAAAGATTTCAAAAGAATATCATATTATATAATATTTAATACCTTATAACTTATAACAAATTTTCTACAATTCAAAATAAATTAATATGCATTTATTGATTTAATATATAAATAGAGAGTGATGAGTAACAACTAATATATAATATTACTAAATAACTAATATATAATATACCGCTTATATACATATAAATATATATATATTATTATAATATATATATTTAAACCATGCTAGATTCATATATATAATTAAAGATGAAAATTGAGAATTAGAATGTGATTCTCGTGTAAATAGAAATAAAATAATTTAATATTTTTGTCCAATTTTCATATGACAATTATTTAAAATGGTAACACCCTAAAGAGAAGAGGACAATTAAGAGGAGAGAAAAAGTCTGAGAATTGGTGAGAAGTGAAAAAAGGAAGATGTACGAGTGAACACGCAATGCTTACCAGTATGTAAAATATATCCTAACTTAAATTATATTGCTTCAATTTCTAACCCCCTTAAACTTTCCAAATGCGCATTAAGGTCAGACATTTTATCTATAATATAGTACTTTTCTTAATATGACTTTCATTAGTGAAGAGTAATCGAGGACAATAAAACGGAGGACAGGAAGGAAAGGAAAAAGAGCAAAATATGAGAATGAGAAAATTTTATAGGATAAGTGAAGGAAAATGACGATGAAAAAAGTCTTTTTATATACGTAGTGACAGAGAAAAAAGTTCTATTTTGCTTGCGCTTCCGTATTTAAGCGAGCTATCGAAACATCAGATAAAATAAATAATAACAATCTTAAATAGCCAAAAAGTATGTTGTAACGTATTAGAATTATACCAGCGCCTATACATAGATGATTAATAATAAGTAATGCTTACTATATATATAATATAATAAATTAAATTATATATTAGATATATATATAATAATATATTAATAATATATATATATATAATATAATATATAATTATATGATATAATATATATATATATAATATATATTAATATTTTAATATATATAAAGATTATATATATATATACTTATATTAATATATGATATATATATATATAATATATTATAATATTAATATAAAATAATATATATTAATAATCAGAGGCACTTCTACACTCGTTAGTTGACTCTGCCTTAGCTACGATAGTTATAATTTATTATATATAAAAAAATACAGATTCTTTCTAAATATATATATATATATTTCATAATAGTACTATATATAGTATATAAGTATATTACTGATAAAATTTACTTTACTTAATTTATTTTTTAATATATATTATTATATATATAGATTTTATAATATAAAATATTAATAATATATATATATAGATCAATTAATCTACTGAAAAGTAATACATACATAAAACAAGTAAAATAGATTATAATAAAATTTAAACAAAAAGTTAAGAATCATCGCAAACTGAATATAATGTCTATATTCCATCATAACAAATTATAAATGGTCGACGCTCTATGGCTTCTCGAGATAAAAGCGAGAGAAAATATGATAGACAGCTAATACAAATATATTCGTTGAAATTATAATTTAATTTATAACACAATGTTTTTATTCTTATAAATACACTTACCTAAGATAACTAATTAAAAACACTCTGTTATAATTAAATTTTTTAAATAAAAATAAATTATAATAATAAACATTTTCTGTTCTCATATTGTCCCATTTCTAGTAGATAAAATAAATAATTTAAATATATTATAAATTCTAATATCTGAATTGAAGAAAACGACAACTCTATTCTCCCCCATAAATCAATATAAAGCCAAGAAATTAATACTAGTGTAAAAATATATGGATTTCACTAAAATAATCTAATGTATATAATTATTTGCTGTTATAATTACTATATATAAGTAATATATAATAATATTAATTATTATACTTATAAATTATATATAATATATATATAATAATAATATATATATAATATATTATATATATATATATATATATATATATATATATTAATTATATATATATATATTATATATAATATATATATATTAATAATAACTATATGAATAATATATAAATAATATATATTAAATATATATATATTAATATTATATATATATATATATATATAATATATATTATTATATATAGTATATATATATTATAATATATATATATATATTAATATCTATATTATATATAATTATATATATATAATATATTTTAATATATAACTATATATATATTATTATAACTATAAAATAATATATATATTACATAAATAATATATATAATATATAATTAGACATTATATTATATATTATATTTTATATAATTATAATAAGATATTATATAATTATATAATATATAGTATAATATAATTATATATTATAATTTATATATATATATCTAATATTTTATATATATATATATATATAAATATATTAATATATATATATATTATAGTATTATATATATAGTATATATTATATATATATATATATTATATAATAAATATTATATATATTAATATATAATATATATATAATATAATATAATAAAATATATAATAGTATATATTATTATAGTATAATTAAATATATTATATTATAGATATATATAATATATATATATTATATATAGATATAGATATATATATACAGAAGAGGCTATCGAGTAGTATAAAATTGCTACTATATATTAGAGTACGCCGTAATTGATATATATATATATATATATATATATATATATATATATAATATATTATATATATATATATATTATATATATAATATATATATTATTATATATATTAATATATATATATATAATATTATATAAGATAATATTATATATATATATTATTATATAATTTATATATATAATATTAATAATATATAATAATTATATATAATATATATAAATATATAATTAAATATATATATAATATAACAAACTCCCATAGTAATAGAGCTTTCGTACTACCTAGTTCAGTAAGTATGGTATTCCTAGTATCTTCTTACCTTCTTGCGTCGAAACTTTCTAACCCTTATTAAAACACTCCCAATAAAAGCCATTTTACTCGGCTAAAATAACAATGTAATTAAGACACTCAGTCTCGAGTTAAACACTCTCAGTTAGGGTTTTCACCCTTTCAATAGAACTAGATAACTAATCTTACCCATTACCCTTCTAATAACTCTTTACTCCATGGAGTCTACCTCCCAGTAAGATCTTAGCTCTAGCGCATGATATAATATAACAACGTGCTGTCCCAGTAATAAATTCAGTCAAAATATGATAAATAAAGATCCGGTATTTGACTATCCCTGTTGCTCTCAAATAATACCACGCTGAAGAATAATCTTCATCATATGTCGACTAGTTATCATCGATAAACTTATCACAATTCATCCATACTTCCACTTCACTGAGCTAGAAAACATCCCTTTATTCGACCATATATAATCATCATTATATATATATATTAATATATATATATAATATTATATATAATTATATATATATATAAATATATATAATAGTAACTCTAATTTTAATGGCGCTAGTTATCCAATATTATTATAATATATATTATAGATATTATTATAATATTAATATATATATATATATTTAATATATTTATTAGTATATATATATATATATATAATATATTAATTAAATATAATAATATATATTAATAATATATAACTATTATATATATATATATATATAATTAATATATATATATATATATAATAATATAATTTATATATATATATTTATATTAATATAATTAATATAATATAATATATATATATATATAATATATAATATATATTATATATATATATAATATATATAATATAGTATATATATATATAATATATATATTAATAATATTTATAATTTATATATATATATATATATATATAATATATAATAGTATATATATATAATTATATATATATATATAATATTTAATATATAATTATATATAAATATATTATATAATATATAATATTATTATATTATATATATATTATATATATATATATATAAAATATATAATTATATAATATATTAATATATTATATAATATATTAAATATATTATATATATATATATATAATTATTATATATCTATTATATATAATATAATATATATATATAATATATATATATTAATAATTATTAAACTAATATATAATATTATAATATTATATATTATAGAGAGTTCGTGTCAAACACAATTATGATTATTATTTCAATATACAATTATTATTATTATAAAATATAAAGCAAAGAAACAATTCATCGGATTAATTTGAAATATTATAAAAATTAAAAATAAAATTGGTAATTGACTAAAATAAATAAACAATAAAGAAAAATAAACTTAATAAAGCAAAATATCGACAATAATTTACAAATGACATTTTCATACTTTAAATCGGAACGAGTATAGATTCTCTTTCATATCAAACTCACATCACGATTTTTTACATCCTCATGCTACGAGTATATAATGAGCAAATTGCTCAAAATATTGCAATTCAGAATGTCCTACATTTGTAAAAGATAATATACATAATCAATATGTGGCGGAAACTTTCTTCAACCATTATCTAAATAACAAACATTGCATTCAAATTGCAAGTTCAGAATTGTCCCATTTGTAAAAGAAAAACTAACAATGTGGGGAAACTTTCTTCAACCTTCAAAACAAACAGTTTCATTCTTAGGTTGTTTTAAGTCAGGCGAAAGGGCACACACTCATACACCCACATGTACACATAGCCACAGACACTCATATACATGTGTAAGTGTACTATCAAGCATCTAACTTCAACTCCATTGAAATTTAGAATAGAAAAAAGATATCCAATTTTAACCTATTTCAAAGCTAATCCCATTAAAGCTGATTTTGGACTTGAAAATTTTCCCAAAAATTTTTCCGTTCTTAAAGTATTTATTAACACAATTCAAAAGAAAAGAAATAAAATATACAGACAACATTTTGAACGAGGCAGCTAAGACAATGTATTTCCACACATACACATATGGACATATATACATGGGCTTCATACACGAACGAGGTTGTGCCAAAGTTAGTAATAAATTTTGGAAAAGATTTACATAAACGGAGAGGGAAAAAGGCAAGCAATTATATATTGAGCTGAATATATTAACTATTTCTTTATATTTATTTTTGTCTCTTCATTTTATACTATATTTTTGCAATTTTCCATTATTTTTTATTTCCTTTTCTTGTCTAATTTTAATATATTATATTTCCCTTTTATCATTGTTTTCTTTCTATTCAAATAAAACTTTAGAGTTTTTTCCTGTCTAGAAATAGTAAACTGTTTAGTATGCAATTATCTCAAAAGTTTAAAATCTTTTTACTTACACATGAAAGATGATGATCTTCATTCACAGACTGTAATTTTGATTTTAGTCTGGAAATTACACCTAAAGGTTAAATCACGCCCAATCATTTGAGGAGCGACATTTGTAGCAACACTCACCATCTTGCTTCATTTAATATTTAATTTTTTTTTTATTTTACAAATGTCACTGCCACTCACGGACAGAACCCAATTCAAGGAGGGGTGCTATTATTAATATTATATTATCATTATCACCACCATCACTATTACCATCATTAATAATATTGTTATTATTCACTACGCCTGTAATAATATTTTCATTCTTATCACTATCAATAAATAGTTAGACTTTTCTGAACAAAATAGAAGCTTCCTTCAATTGCCTAGCCCCATATCGGTATTTCTTCAGATACTATCGTTTCTTCGTCAAAAAAAATATATCGTGTTATTCGTTGATTCTTCCATCAATGTCTGAATATTGGTTTTAACTACATGACAAATTATTTGCGAAGTTTTCTCTGGTTTTATTTCCCAGTGGTTGGGTCTTCTTCGTCCTTAATATAAATTTGATTTTATTCACTTTCTTTCGCAAGAGTCAGGATTGTCAACATTCTTTACTCCTACAAAGTTTCAATGTAATTTTACAAAGAGGTTTGCTTATTATTCTCTAGCAACCATATGTTGAACAGACCGCTTGTTGTATCATGAAAAAGATGCAGAATCGAAGAGGCGTCACGATTACACAGTTTCCTTGTAACCAGAAATAATGATGAAGAAGAAGTAACGAAAGAATGAAAAATAACATCACCTGTTGCTTGGTTTTTCATAGGAACTAACTCTAAAAAAATTTCCATAATGAACATTTTCTCATCAACTCGTCAAATGAATATGCAAAGTTGTGCTACATCGGTAATGTCAGTACTTTTATCAATAGCAATTGAAATGGCCAGAAAAGACTGTCTTATCTTTAAGTTGAAAATATAAATTTTCAGGAATATCCAGAGTGCGCTGTGCAATTGTATTCCTTGACAAGGGTATATCTGAAAATGATTTACGTTTTTCAGGACATACTGTATTATATCCGAAGCCTTCAATATACAATTTTTAATAAATGCACCTTTAGAAAAGGGCTTTGACGAAATGTCTATTGCATTCGCTATGACATAACTAGCTCTTACTGTAGCATCACTATTTTTATTTGTTTTTAGAAACTGATTGCCTATTCTCCAAGTGGAAATTAATTTTGAAATTAATTCTTCATGAAACTCTCCATCATAGCGGTAATATTTTTCTTGGTGATTAGTTTTAGAATGTCTTTGAACATTATACTCTTTCGAAACCGCAATTTGTTTGTTGAAAATCAAACACGTACGCCTACCATCATAGTATAAACATTATTAAAATTATAGTAATTCAATCCAATGTTATAATTTTCTGATCATCTTGTGTGTGTGTGTGTGTGCGCACTGTACCTTTCGCTGTAAAAATTACCGCCAAAACTTAAAACAAATTTAATATGGCTTCGTACGTAGCTACGTTTATTTTTATTATCGCAAATATTTTTGGTATTTATCGTAGTAAAACAAATTTGAAGGAAAATGCCTTACATTTTTATAAAAATTATTTAATTACGTTATGTTCAAAAATTTCATTAAGAGGACGATGCGAATTAAAAAGGAATTTAGAATTTTTTTGTTATGAACCAATCACAACATTTCCTACATTTCGACGTAGGCAAATGAAGGCGTGGCTTTCTTTCGAAAACAGGCATTGGAAATTTTGAATTTTGAAGAACATATCCGCAATTTGCCCTATAATTTCCATATCTATCTGACCTACTGTATGTTAATATATTTATACTGTGTTAACATTCAATTCAATGCAAAAAAATATAAACCTCTCCATGATTTGTTCACTGTTGGGCACTCACTATCAATCTGTCTTTGTTTTGACATATTGGGTATATGCTTCAAGATAAATCTATAATATTTCACAAGAGGATGAACTTATGAAATATATATAGGCTTCACTTAATCCCTAGACGTCTCAATAACAAGAAAAAACTTACAAGAATGAACCTGAAGGCTAGTGCCGCTGACTCTAAAGTGGTGACTCAATGCGTCTGAGTTGCAAAATAGTACGATTTTCAACTTTGTAAATTGAAATTAACTAAAAATGAAAAATAGCTCCAACAATATTTTTAATATTTATTTTTTATAATTTAAATCAAACCGTGGGCCGGATGGGAAACCTTTGCTAGCCATATCTGTACCGCTGGTCTTTTAAACCCATTATTATAATTTTATTATCCTGCCGAAGTTAATATTATTTACATACAGTTTGAATCAACTGGTATGCACATTAAGATTGGGAAAATGGATCATACGTTAAATATATGACTACTTCTGCTTTGATTTCTATATATATATATATATATATATATATATATATATATCTATATATATACATATATATATAACTCTAACTATATATATATATATATATATATATATATACTATATAACATATACTATATATATATATATATATATATATATATCAGTGAATTTTACTCTCTAAAATCGAGTTTACAATTTATGCTCTGATTCGAAACTCTTCGATGAGTTAAAGATAAGATAAAAACCTAATTAATTGCAACCCTATATGTATAACTGATTATTTGAATAGCAAAATTGTACATTTTATGTAATAATATATAATATTAATAATAATAATATATATATATATATATATAATAATAATAATATAATAATAATATATATAATAATATATATATGTAATATAATAATAATATATTATATATGTAATATATATATATATATAATATATATAATATAATAATAATATATATAATAATAATAATAATAATAATATATATATATATAATAATATGTATATGTAACATATAATATATATAATAATAATATATAATAATATTATAATAATAATAATAATATATATATATATGTATATACCTATATATATATATATATAATAATAATAATAATAATAATAATAATAATAATAATATAATATAATAATAATAATATGTAATAATAATAATAATAATAATAATAATATATATAAACTTTTCGTCAATTTGGAGATATGGAAAATAGCAACCCCGTGAATGAAGAGGTCCAGGAGAAGAGGAAAGGAAAAACGACAACGTCCATTCACGCTTCCATTGTCCACTAATGGAGCTCTTTTCACCTATGAGCTGTCAAGCGCATTGGAGGCGAACATTTTTAGATGTTTTTTCTTAATTGACTTTCATTAGTGGAGTGACGAGGACAATAAACGGGAGACACGAAAAGGAAAAAAGACAAAAATATTGAATGAAAAAATATAGATAGTGAGAAAATGATGATGATGTGAAAAGGTATTTTACGAAGCTGCGTCGTTAAGCGACGCACATCCGATAAAATATAAATATAAAAAATATGAACCTGAAGTCGTTAGTAATTTGCACAAACATACACATTTAAAGAAACAAATACAATGACTGACAAATATCAAGCACACAAATATGTCATGCATTCATAATTGCATAAATTATGGTATACTCTATATAGTCAATCGGAG
>JABUQX010010514.1:0-17500 GCA_015478945.1 Trachelipus rathkii
ATTCAGAAGATCTATGAACGTCCAGGAAGGCTAGTGGCGCCGGATTGGCGTTCCTCCCCGTATATGTTTGAGGGGGTGTTGCTTCTGAGCTGGCCCCCTTTGTCCTCGTTAACTTCTACTCTCTATGCTTCATACTAGATATCATTTCCCCAGTGCTGAAAGCGCGATATGTTTCCAGCCAATCCCGAAAAAAGGGTAGCCGCTCTGATTCCTTCTAACTACCGTCCTATAGCTCTCACTTGTATTCTAACTAAAATCTTTAAAACTCTTCTTAACTCTCATTTTCTGGATCATCTGGAGTCTTTTCATTCCCTCTTTCAGATGACCAGTATGGCTTTCGACGCTCGAAGTCAACTGGTGACATACTATCCTATCTAACTGATTTTAATGGTCTTCTGCCCTTAGGTGACTATGGGAGTCCTTGTGTGGTCGGTGCGCTTCGAACACTGTCAAAGGCTTTTGATCTCGAGATATGGGCATGCGTCGCTTACTCTCTAAGCTCCCTTCCTTTGGGTTCCTCATTCATTTTGCTTACTCTTGGCAAATTTTCTCTCAGATCTCTCCATATCAGTACTCGTTGATGGATTGACTTCTTCCTCCTTTCCTGTTAATTGTGGTGTTCCTCAAAGGTCTCTGTTTTTATCTCCCAACTTTATTCTTACCTTTTCGATCAACGACCTTCCTCAGCATGTTACTTCTAACCGTTCAATCTTTTACCGACGGAACTCACTCTCCATTCTTCCACTGGTTTTAAATCTCCTTTCATTATTTATATTATAATAAACTCTGGAAAAAGAGTATATATTCTTGCCGACCTGGATGGGATTTTCCTGGTGGGGCCACCGCAACCTTGTGAAATTCAACTCTTTTTAAAACTCAACTTCTTTACATCTCCCTCTCAAAAAACATCTCCCAACATTTCTTTTCCTTTGACGGCTCTAACGTCTCACCTTTTGACAACATAAACATTCTTGGTATGAACATAAAGAAAATTTTTCTTGGAATCCACACATCACAACGGTTGCTAAGGCGAGCTCAAAGAAGCTGGGAGTCCTGTTCAGGCTGCGGGAATTTTTTTTTCTGCACAGCTACTCCAGTTATATAAGGGCCTTAATTGCCCTTGTTTGGAGTACTGTTCTCACTTCTGGGGGGCTCCGGCTCCACCCTTCTATTGAATAGAGTTGAGTCTAAAGCTAAGAGATTAATAAACTGTCCCCTACTTTCAAACTCTCTTGACCCTCTATCTCTGCGACGTGACGTTGGCGCACTATCTCTTTTCTATAGGTACTACAACGGCAGATGCTCGGGGGAGTTGGCCGCTCGCATTCCACCTCCATTGCGTCGCCCTCGTAATACAAGGGGTGCCATGCTCTCGCATGAATTTTGCGTGAGCATTGAAAATCCCAGACTCGTTCGTTGTGGTGCCTCCTTCTTTCCAGCCACTTCTGTTCTGTGGAACTCCTTGCCATCTTCTGTTTTTCCAACTGTATTTAATCTTCCTCTCTTTAAAACCCACGTCTGCGCTCACCTAAGAGATTTGCGTTAGGCTTGGGTGGATTTTCATGTATTTTATTTCCTGCCCCTCCTTGAAAAGGGCCCAGCCCGTGAGTGGTGGTAATCTGTAAAAAAAAAAAAAAAAAAAAAAAAAAAAAAACTATAAAAACTATATAATATATATATATATATATATATATATATATATATATATATATATATATATATATATATATATATATATATATCTATATATATTATTATATACTACTATATATATATATATATATATTATATATAATATATATATATATTAGAATGTATGTGACATCGCCTCCACATTCGTCATCCGCATGACATCAGCATCCGCATCCGCAACCAAATCTCAGGTAAACGATCCGCGGTCCGCATCAGACCGCATCCGCACTTTTTTGTCATAAGGATGCGGATGTTATATATATAATATAATATATATATATATATATATATATATATATACTATAAATATATATATATATATATATATATATATATATATATATATTATATATATATATATATAATATATATATATATATATATATATATATATATATATATATATATATATATATATAGTATATATATATATATAATATATATATTTTATTTATATAAGAATAAAATATATATTATATATATATATATATATATATAATATACTATATATATATTATATATATATATTTCTGCAGTTTCCATATACTTCCATAAATAATTTTTTTTTAATTTTATCTTTGTTGTTTATTTGTAATGAAAAGCTGATTTTGTTTTAAAATATATAAATTAATTAAAATAATTATGTTGTTGCAGTGTTGCAAGTGAACAATTATTTAGCTCAGCTGGTCTCATTTACGATGAGAGAAGCGTATGCGACTTCTGGGCGAGAAGCATAATTTACCTCATATAAATTTTTAGTATTAGAAACTATGACTTCAAAGTTAAGAGCATAATTTTTGTAAGCCACTCTCTGATGGGTGGAGGTTGGGGAAAGTAGATGGTGGGATGCAAAGCGAGTTGGGTCCTCGTCCCGCATCCTGGAAACTTTCAACTTCATTGAAATTCCAAAACTCTCTCTCTCTCTCTCTCTCTCTCTCTCTCTCTCTCTCTCTCTATAATATATATATATATTATATATATATAATATATATTATATATATATTAAAATATTAATTTATATATATATATATTATATATATATATATATATATATATATATATATATATTATATATATATATTATATATATAATATTATATATTATGTGCGTATAATTTTGATGCTGACATCCGCATCCGCTCGGATGTGTCATTAACATCCGCATCCGCGGATGTAAAAAATCTGACATCCGCATTCACATCCGCATCCGCATGTTCAGAAATCTCACATCCGCATCCGCGGATGTCAAAAATTTGACATCCGATAAATAACTAATGATATATATATATATATATATATATATATATATATATATATATATATATATATATAATATATATATGATAATATTATATTTATATATATATATATATAATATATAGATTATATAGTAGTATATATATATATATATAATATATATATATATATTATATATTATATATATTATATATATATATATATATATAGTTAAACAAGTTTTAAGACATGTAAAGGTATTGCCTGATAAAAATTAAATAGAGTATACCACATTCGTTAAAATGGATGAGTGAATGAATTTGCTCCCTAAAACGCTGGTATTTCTAAGTGTCTCGTTTTGCAGATTATTTTCTCTTTTGTCTTAAAGCATGCATATTTTTAGTTTTTTTTTTCTAATACGAATTCATTGAAAGTGAAAACAGTGGAAATATATTTTTATTATTATATGTGCGTGGTTGTTAAGTGTAAGTAAACCATATGGAAGATATTTAACCATTGTTTTTGTTTAAAATGGTTACTATGCTTAATTTCTGGAAATAATGGATGATCAAGGACAAAAAATTCCTCTTATTACAAAGAAGTTTTCAGAATTATAATTATGGGCCAAGAAAAAAATCAATTTCAGTTGCCATTTTTAAAGAGTTAAAATAAGTCCTAATGAAACATATAACAGTGCTTATTTTTTATGATCAATGATGGTGGCTTAAACAGCAAGAGCACAGCGAAGATTTTCAAGAGACAACTCCATCTGCTGTTTTGAAAGATGTTACTTAAGATAATTCTCAAAACTTAGCAAGAGAGGATAAAAAATGATTATTCACCAGAAATGTGAGGAGGTTCAACACCACTGTGGTCAGATCAGAATGAACTTAATGGACTTGACTCGAGATTGCAAGTAATGGAAATTCATTCAATTCCAATTCCCGACAACCCATTCATTCTTTTGATAGAAACCATATCGAAATATAAAAATACTGTAATACAATTGTATAATATTCAAAAACATATATATGAACACATGTGTGATCAAACAAGTTCTTTTCTATCCGTGCTTTACATATATAAAGTTAGGGCTAATGAATGCAATTTACAACTGCTCTTTGTAAAATGTTCTGGTCTCGCTAACTTGAAATAATTTATAGTCAGAACAATCAAGGAATGTATATTTAGTATTAGACCCTCATGATTAGATCAACTAATGTCTTGATGATGATTTTGAAAGAAAAAACCTTAACACCGTTTAAAAAAGTCCGAGGGGTCATGCAATATTCTTTCAATACTTTTCTGGAACTTTAAAGATTCTACTATCAAAGTAACTAGTCGAGTAATTTTGTAAGTAGTAAAAAGAGGGATATTTGACGTTCCTGGGCCCCGCAGAAGTCTAGAATTTTGCCTTGACTTTTTGGACCCGCGACCTTTTGTGGGCCCGACCTTTTTTGCCTTGCACCTTTTGGCCTTGACCTTTATTTCGACCAACTCTCTTTGGTTCGTTCCATGGCATTTTGGCGCCAGCGGTATTTTTTGGGTCAACCCTACATTTTTGGCACCCCAATTTTTTTCGGCAACGCCAATTTAGTCAACCCTTCGCGAAGGGTTAGCGCCAACGTTGCGTTAGCAACGTTGTTACGTGATCCCCACCCTAATTTTTTGACCAGCCTTTGGTCTTCCATGGGTCATTTTTTTGCCCACGGTAATTTTTGGGCTTCATTTAGGGGCTTAGCCCTTTTTTGAGGTCTTAACCTTGTTGACCATGATATTTCGCCCTTCACCTTGCATATACCATGGTTCATAGTTCTTTGCACGGTAGATTTTTGCGCGACCCTTTAAGGCTTAGCGCCCGTTTTTTGCTGCTTACCTTGTTGAACCTGATATTCGGTCACTCTATACACGCGCGATGCGCACACACACACACACATCACACCACACACACACCACAACACACCACACACACACACACACACACTTATAAACACATGTCACTATGACACTTACACTCCTCCATAGATACTTGCCTTACATTTACACTTATAACACACGTACAAACATTCCACAATCCTTTGGTCTTGCCATGGGTCCCCAATGTTGACCCACGGTAAATTTTTTGTCCTTCCTTTAGGGATTAGCCCTTTTTTGATGTCTTAGCCTTGTTTGGCCATGATATTTCGGCCTTGAACCTTGCCAGATACCATGGGTCAATTTTGACCACGCTAACTTGATGGCCTTGATGGTTCCCATCACCGTAAAAAGTATCTAGGGATGTTCTATAGTGTTCTCAGATGATATTAGATGATGTGCTCAGGTGAGTGCCAATGATGCCAATTAGTGCCAATAGAGTGCCTAATGATGCCGTAGTGAGTGCCAATGAGTGCGAGTGAAGCTGCCAATAGTGCCCAAGTGAGTGCCACAGTATGTGCCAACTGGCGTGCCCACGTTTTCAACTTTTCTTAGCCCTCCCCTGAGCCTAGAATGGAGCCCTAATATGGGTGTCTACCCCTAGTAATAACGGTTGAGGAATGAATTGGTTATATTACAATCTGGCTAGAGTGCTTCCTACTTATAGTAGTAATTTTTAAACTTATAACACGTTAGAAATATAATTATCTAAAGAGCTCAACATTGAGACAGTGACCGAAACGTTTCAGAAAGTCCGCGTCCGCAGGTGGAGCCCGCGCGCGAAATCGCCGCGTGCGCCGAAGGCGCAAATATTCCGCGTAACGCGCGCGTCGCGCCCGCAGGCCGCAATATTTCCGCCGTAACACGCCGCCGGTGCGCCCCAGGCGCATATTTCCCGCGCGCGAAACGAAAAATATTGATATCCAAGAAACTTCAAGAGAGATTCGTTTTCAAATATACTATGAGTCATCTCATTTTTTTACTACAATTGTACAAATTTTATTAAAACAGCATTAACATTACATACCTTTAAAGCAGTAAATCAGTAAATCAATAGCAGTGTTGCTTAGCACAACAAAAGGATTAGTATTCTTTTGTTCCATGCTTTACTGCTTAGACTCTCTGCTTACTGCTTATAACTCATAACATTACATATCTTAAAGCAAGTAAATAGTAAATCAATAGAGGTGTTCCTAAACCTAGGATTAGTATGCTTTGTTTTGACTGCTATACTGCTTAACTCTTTTACTGCTTAACACACATGTTTTACTGCTTTTAACTCGATATATTATTAACATTACATACCCTAAACAAGTAAATCAGTAAATCAATAGTAGTGTTACCTAAGGGATTATTATGCTTTTGTTTTACTGCTTTACTTGCTTAACTGCACTGCTTTAGACTGCTACACTCTCTGCTTTATCTGCTTTTTAACTCTCTGCTTTACTGGTTTAACTTTCTGCTTAACTGCTTTAACTCACTGCTTTACTGTTTTAACTCATATTATTTTTAACATTGTTTTATTTTATATTTTTATTTTTTGTTTTATACTTTTATTTATTTCTATTTGTATTTTTGTTTAATACTTTTTTATTTTAATTTGTAATGTAAGAATAAAAAACACACAGAGTTTCGTTATATCAACATTCTTACTTTTAATAATTAATTGTACGAATTTGATTCAAAACTTTTTATATATACGAGTTTTAAGGAAAGTTGAACACAATTTTTTTCATTTTAACATTTATTACCAGTCTAGAAACTATAAAATTCATTGACATACAAAACTTTTAGCAATCAAATATATTATCAAGTTTATTAAAAACATACTTATTTTAAAAAACATTGAAATGAAATAAATACAATAGACTCCACATAAATCTGGAATATAAGGGTTGAACAGGTAAGACATAGTTTTTACACACAGTTTACATATTATATTTTAAAAATAAGTAATATAATGATTGATTTCAATATTAATTTTAAGTTCAAAGAAACATTTAGTGAACAGTATCGTTTTGCTCTATAAACGGTAAATCCAAGTCTGTTGAGGGTGATGTGACGACATTATTGAATATGAAGATTGTATCCTTCTCCCAACTTCAGAGTTTATTTCGTAATAGGAATAATCAACACACCTAAAAAGCGAGGTTCATTTTTAACCACCGATTTTATTTCCTCTCAATTCATGCTTTAATAATTCAAAAGTACGTTGCGTACTCTGTCAATTTCGAGTTGAGGATGCTCAAGATAGACAACTACAGTGATGGCGATTGTAGACTCGACCACAAGAGGACTTAGTCCTTAAGGTGCCTTTCTCCTCAAACATGTTTTAAATGATAGCTTACAGCTGAAAGGTCTGCAGTAGAGTATCATAGCCGTATAAATTACTATTCTTTGCGTATTCTGCAAGATTTAAACCTGTTCCGCTATCATTACATGATACAGTATTGGCTATTAAGTCGTAAAAAGGTCGAGTACAGAGAGATACGTCTCCGTTGTATAACATTTCCATAATCACGTCCGTGAGGTAGTCCATTCACATGTAAACTGATACCCCTAAGTCCGAAAGGTGTGAATTTATAGGGTGATTTTTTATAATTCCCGGAGTAGGCTTCAGTTCACAATCCTATTATTACTTTCTGTGGTAATTTCCCTTTCACAATGTTAGGGATATTGATACTCGATAAAACATGGGTCTAACTTAAATATCTGGTTCAACTCTCTTAATTAGGGTACTTTGCTGTTGTTCAAAAAGCGCAATTTTTTCAATTCCAAGATGTCGCTGTGGTGATATATTTTCACTTTCTAACAGAGATAGCCTCCAGCATTTGAAAACAGGTTCAGGACATACAGCTGTAGCAGTGGTTACTTTTATTTTAAGAGCAAATTTTGGGGATTTGATCGTGATAAAATGATTCTAGTATCTACAATAGAATAAGTCTTTCTTGAGAGAATATATCGCCATTTAATCGACCTTAAATTCATAAGTATGTTATTTATACTGTAGATGCTTATCTATATGTGCAGCTTCATTTTTGAAACTATAAAAACCACATAATTTGAAGATGAGATTGTTTAGCGTTCGTCTGAATAATTTTAATAATGTTCTATAGTACTCCTATAAAGATAATAGCAGCTGATGCCCCCTAATGATTCCGTTAAGATAGACTTCTACTTGGTGAAACATGTATACAGGAAAATTGATTCTGTATATACTATTGTCATTACCCGAAGGAAGATCTGTACCATCAGTTTGTCAATTTCGTTTTTACATACAAAAACACATTAGAGGGATCTAATACTGATCATATAACCTGGAAATTGAACTCTAGCGAACAATCTGTGATTGGTAACTGAACCTGGCCAGAGGATTGATACTGAATAAGTTGGATTCGTTAATGCGCTAATCTGTGTAGGGTATGGAGACGAGTCCAATTCACTCTTACAACACTTTGAACTAAAAGGATGAAGGAAATGCATCTTGCATGTGCGAGCTCTGGTCGTATAATGAACATTTTCTTGAAAAACCTTACTTATATTCACAGCTCGTATAAAAGTTATCAGTTAGTAACTTAATAGCAAATAGCATCTCAATACATTTTTCTTTAGAGTTTTTTTCCGCTTAGCTTTTTCTTTATGACAATCTCTGCCCCTCGTACTTGACCGACATTTACGTCTTATTTACGCTAACATCATCCAACATTGCATCTGAAACATCGCTCTGGCAATACGTCTTTTTAATGCTGCATCGAGGAAATATTTCCTGCCTGCAATATCTGAATGTATGCAACCGTGTTTCTTATAGTGCTTTTTTTACCTATATATCCCACACCTTCTGAGTAAGGCCTTTGCACTTGTCTCATACTTGGTCGAAATCCACAAGCGCATACCCCTGCCATTTTGATCCTCTGATACCGTTTTCTTCTCCATTAACATGGGAGGTCCTTCTAACTATCTTTAACACTGTGAGAGATGTTAATTGAAATCGAAAATAACTGACTAAACCTTTGTATATAATCATTATCTGTAATTCTGCATCTGTTTCTTTTCTAATATGAATACTTTCATAACAATGCTCCGTTCTGTAAAGGGGAAAGGGAATTTCCCTCTCCAGTCTTGTTATATGCACGCTACAGATCAAAATTTGATCTATTTCAGAGGAAAGATACATGTACATTAGGGAATGTTATAAACTTTACTCTCTTTGGGAAAAAATACTACTCTATAAAGGAGCTTTAGTATTACCTACGTATTGATGATCAATTATATTTGTATATACATAAGCCATACCAGGATGGCTGAGCATCTCGGACGGTGTACATGTATAATGCAGTACTCGCTGCTTCATCTTTTTGTTCATGTGGAGTCATCGGTTGTTCCTCACAGATATATAATCCTCTTCAATCAAGTAGGGATATCTAATGAAGTATACATCCACTGCCCATACGTTTGCGGATATGTTTCGCTGCCACTGTGACCGCTGTCGAGAAAAAACGTACACGGTCTCTCAGGTTACACTTACTTTTGTCTTAAGATATTTATTACTTTATCTTCAATAGGTACGTCAAATCAGTTTTGTATACGCAATCTACACATAATATCCATATCAAGAGTCGTTTAAATACTGAAAATAGCAAGGCACCGATTTAATATAGCTCGTCGCAGAGCAATTCTCAAAGATATTCTCTGTGCAATGTTGTCCGTTTCACCTTTTTCCAATTTGTAGTCTTTTTCAAACTCGAGTATTCTGTCACTTGTAATATAGTTTCAACACATTTTACACTTCTGCACCAACATCCACAATAGATTGTGAGGTAAATTTTCTATGTCGGTATTTAATATCATTTCACATAATCCTGCTTCGTATGCCTCTCTTTCAAGTTGTATAGAATTCATTAACACAGTTGTAAAATCCGAGAGTTTATTATCAGGATGTATATCCAAAGAGGCGAAGACGGAGAGTTAAAATAAAAGTGTGTCTACACTATTCCATGAATTGGTACATGCAACTGATAATGATTCTTATACTCACTTGACATTTATATTAAGTTATTAAACTTAGCGAGGATATCCTCCATTTTACCTAGATATGTTTATTTTTTTCCTTTACTCTCGTACTAATATTTTTCATTTTATACTCGTGAGTTTCGGTTAACCTTACTTTTTGTATTTCTTGTTTATAAGAACCCTCCTTTTATTTTTTCAACCATCTAAAATCCTCCAGATAATTAACTTAAACTATCACGATCGAATAAAAATGCTCGTGATATTGTAAACTTTAAAAACCTCCGTAGTTCATCCAGCTTCATATCCTTTTCTGAATCTTGCTTCTGATCGAGATACTCTTACATAGTCATTCACCTTTATTCCTGAATTTTCTTTTACTATGTTTTCTTTTTCATACAGATGTGTTCTACAGCCTCTAGTTTTTGACATTGCTAAAGGAGTTGTCTTTATAGTTCTATGGTAAGTCTGTTATTAAAATAAGCTAGATCGGTCAGTATATCAATATATTAAAAAGTAATCATTTTAGTAAAATACCTATGCATGCGTTCTTTATATAAGTACCTGTGCTCTTTCACTATTAGCTGCTTTGTTACTGAAAATGTATTCGTAGTAAGCTATAACCATACCTCCCAAAGCAGTTCCCTGAACTCTTCGCCCCTTGAATCCATTCCTGGAATCTGTCCAAAAATGATTTAGGTGTTCTCCGCTTCGTCTGCTATATCAAGTACTGCAGTGGCAACTGTGGCTGATCTTTTATCTTTTAAGGTTTCAACCATAGGTATCTAGAGTATACGTCAATTGTAAAAGTATATATTGAAAACCTTCATTATAAGAGCTGTATTTAATCATTTCCGATAAATCTAACTGCCATATGCTATCGAGCTGCGGATATATGGTTTTTCCGCGTAGGAAATTTTTTCCTTACAGATTTATGTAGAGTAATGCTCTTCACCTCAATAAGTATGCTTTTAACTTTTTTTCTCAATAGTTATGGGGGTGGATACCGTCAAGCAAACTGTGAACTCCCCAAAACTATTTGCTTTCCCAGATTTGAATTAATACTTACTCACTACCTCCTTCGCTCTCATGTGTTACTGACACATCGTTAAGGCGTTATATATTATATAAAGCTATCTATATATATATAATATATATATATAATAATATCTATATATAATAATATATATATATTAATTATAATAATATATAGTATATATATATATATTTTCACACAAAATGTGCATATGGTCCCCAAGGGCTAAAGATAAAAAAAAGATTAAAAAATACACATTGTATTTATACACAAACATTACAACTAAATATGTATATATAATGAACATAATACGATTTAATCCACTCCGGCCTATTAATAAGGTGGTTTTCTTCTTATTCGTTCTCTGGTAACAGCTTTAAGATTATCTGAAGCGTAAGAAGTGCCTGATGGACTTGAATCAGGGTTAGGTGTCATGGGTATTTTATCGTAAGTTCCGCTAATCGTCGTGTATTTAAGATTAAAGTTTGGGGAAAATTAATAGTCTGAAGTTTTTGTTTGATATCATTCCATCATTTTACAGGGCCTTTCTTCCAGTTACGGTGAGTTTTTCGCTCTCTGCTCCAGAAGATTTGTTCCTATAACTTAATTTTCCATCATCCATCACTACGATTTGACCGATGTTATTCCAACAAAGCTCGTCTATTAATTATTGTATCATGCTACTTCATGATTTACGCCTCTATAATTTAAATTTTCCTCTAGGATATTTTAAATTTATCTTCATTTTTCACTTCAATTTTTACTTCATTAGGTATATCTACATCATTGGTTAGCGGGATACGTAAGGATGGATTGTAGGTGCAAGTCCTTTAAATCTATCAATTTTGTATGGCCTCCGTTACAGGAGGCGTTGTCTCATGGATTTAATGTCTGATTAATATCCTGTACACTTCTTTCTTGGTATTTGTTATCTGTTCAACTTTAGGATCATATAACTAGAGGTAGAGGCTGCTGGAAAGATAATGAGTCGTTCATCAATATAAGGATTCTGTTGGTGGAACTGTTGTTGTTGATGTGAAAGAGGTTGTTATGTCAATGCATTGGGCTGTAATATATGCGGTATGGGTGTTGTGATGATGACTGGATTGTGGATTTTGCCATGTCGGCAATAACTGCCATTATTGAGGTTGTGAATGATGAACTCTGAGGACTGAACTGTACAGATGCCGTATTATTATACTTCATTTTCTCATACTCCATTATATGGACAGTACGCAACTTCTCAATTATGGGATAACCACTTAGTACCAGGGACGCTTATAACGGAGAAGGAGTGAATGCAGGAATAGCGCCTCTCCTCTCTGTAGTACTTCTTTTATTTTTCAAATTTTTATGTTTAGGGGGAGTTTTTTAATGATGTTTCTATATCGACGTAGCTTACCTTCTGAGGTCTGTTAAAGGAACATTTCCTTTATAAGATTTAACAGACTTCACATACACACTGGATGATTTCTCATCCTCACTAATTAGTTTACGTTTTCAGATGGTTTCAGCTTTTAAATTTTTTTATAAGAGGTAATTACTTTGCAACTAGAGAACTCATTATTCAGGTATGTATACAGTTCTATCTCATAGGGCAGAATGTTGTACGTGGAGCGCAACTCTGGTGTGTTTTGGGTGAATTTCAACACATCAAATAACAGTGGGGGGAATCGAAGTAACCTCTTTTATATTACTTTAAGGACATCTTTCCTTTGAAGAGGAACATTGAGTTGCCAATACATTAATTTGACTCATTTCTCTTCTCTGTCCAAACAGCAGTAAATCGTGTGTTTAAAGAAACACTTCGCATATGCCTGCTTTGATGAAAAATATTCGGTTATGAAAACACAGAGATATTTAGATGGTGAGAATAAACTGTTAACGCTTCTGCTATTTCCAATTCATATGTTGTGCAATAAATCATCTAATACAATAATTTTGTGGCGATTTGCATATTGTCCAGCGATCTAATATCGTATATGCCTTCATGAAAATTGAGTCACATCTTTATTTCTTTAAATTTTCTTGCTGATAACTATTATAACACATATTTATTTACAGGGATTGTTCAATAAATCTCGTTCCTTTAAATATTTATTAATAGAAAGTTGTTACAACAGTCTGTTGCCAGCTAAAGACATTGTAGCCGGACTTCGGAAAGTAAACTTTCTCCACAATCCATAACTCGTCAGTAGATAATAGATAATGAGTTAATTAAAGCACGTAAATCAAAACCTTACTAACCCATTGTTGCTAAGCAACACCTCTTATTGATTTACTGTTTTTACTGTTTTAAGGGCTGTAAAGTATATGTTTTAATAAATTTCGTGACAATTTATTAAAATATAATAAATTTTTAATAACCGAAACTCTGTGTGTTTTTTATTCTTACAATTACAAATTAAAATAAAAAAGTATGTAAAACAAAACATAAAATATAGAAATATATAATAATATAATAAAAAACAATAAAAAATAATAAAACATATATATATATATAAATATATGAGTTAAATCAGTAAAGCAGTGAGTTAAAGCTGTAAAGGAGAGTGAAAGCAGTAAAGCAGAGAGTTAAAGCAGTAAAAGCAGAGAGTTAAAGCAGTAACGCAGTGAGTTAAAGCAGTAAAGCAGTAAAACTAATATCTACTAATCCCTATTGTAAACACCCTCTATTGCATTTTACTGATTTACTGCTTAGAGGTATGTAATGTTAAATATATAGTGAGTTAAGAGCATAAAATCATGTAGTTAAAGCATAAACATGAGTTAAAGCCAAGTAAAGCAGTAAAACAAAAGCATACTAATCCACTTAGGTGTTGGTAACACCGGTCTATTGATAAACGTGATTTACTGCTTTAGAGGTTATGTAATGTATAGTGATTAAAAGCAGTAAGCGGAGATGTTAAAGCAGTAAAAGCAGTAAAACAAAGCATACTACCTCTAGGTGTTAGGGGTAATAAACCTCTATTGATTTACGATTTACTGCTTTAGTATGTAAAGTTATATTGTTTTTAATAAATTTCGTACAATGTAGTAAAAATGAATGCTCATAGTATATTGAAACGAATTTCTTTGAATAGTTTACCAATGATATCATATTTTTCGTTCGCACGGGAATATTGCGCCTGCGGCGCACGCGGCGGCGGTTACGCCGAAATAATTGCCCCTGCGGGCGCACGCGGCGGCGGTTACGCGTAATATGCGCCTGCGGGCGCACGCGCGGGCCGCGACGGGGCTCACCTGCGGACGCGGACTCTGAACGTTGCGGCACTGTCTCAAAGTGTAAAGCTCTTTTAGGATATATATTCTAGACGTGTTATAAGTGTATAAAAATATTAACTCATAGTAGGAAGCACTCTAGCAGATTGTAATATATCACCAATCGATTCTCCCTACTTAATTACCTAGCGTAGACATACCCATATAGGGCTATTCTAGGCTCAGGAGGCCTAGAATAAGCTTGAAAAAAGTGGTACTCAGTTGGCACTATGTGGCTACTCACTTGGCACTATGTGCACCCACTTGGCACTCATTGGCACTCACTTGGCATCATTGGCACTCTTGGCACTCGACTTACCACCATCTGCACTTCCCTGGCGACTGCATCTAATACTCTCATACGAACACTAATAAGAACAGTCCTAGATACTTCTTACGGTGATTGGAACCATCAAAGTTCATCAAGTTAGCGTGGGTCCAAATTGACCCCGGTATCTGGCAAGGTCAAGGCCGAAATATCATTGGCCAAACAGCTAAGACTCAAAAATAGGCTAAGCTCCTAAACGAAAGGAAAAAAATTACCGTGGTCAAAAATTGACCCATGAAGACCATAAGGATTGGTCGTGTGTTTGTAATCGTTTGGTGGTTAAATCAAGTGTAATGAAGTGCAAGTATCTATGGTAGGAAGTGGTAAGTTCACGGAATGTGAGTATAAGTGTGTGTGTGTGTGTGTTGTGGTGTGTTTGTGTGGTTGTGTGTGTGTTGTGTGTGTGTGCGCTCGCGCGTGTATTGATGTGACCGAATATCATGGTCAAAACAAGTAAAGACACAAAAACGGCTAAGCCTACAGGGTCGGAGAAATTACCGTGGCAAAATGACCCATGGTATAGTGAAGGGCAAGGGCAAAATTTCATGTCAATACAAGGTAAAGACTCCAAAAAAGGGATAAGCCTAAATGAAGCCCAAAATTACCGTGGCAAAAAAATGACCCATGGAAGACCAAAGGCTTCGAAAAAATTGGTGGTGTAGCGTTCAAATGTTGCTAACGCACCGTTTGGCGAACGCATTCTTCGAAGGGTTCTAAAATTATGGGTGCCGAAAAAAATTGGGTTGCAAAAAATTAGGTTGCCAAAAATACCGTGGGCCAAAATGACCCATGGAAGACCAAAGGGTTGGTCGAAAAAAAAAGGTCAAGGCCAAAAAGGTGAAGCGCGAAAAAAAGGTCAAGGCCCAAAAATGGTGCGTCAAAAAAGGTCAAGGGCAAAATCCTAGGATTCTGCGGGGGCCCAGGACACGTCCAATATCCCTCTGTTACTACTGTTGTAACCATTTAAAAAATTGGGCTGCTGCGTGAGTGTGAAAGTCACTTTTTACATTCACACTTGAATTTTTTCAACGAAAAGTTAGATGCTAGTGAGGAGCAAGGAGAAAAATTTCATCAAAATGATATCGCAGAGATGGTGAAGAGAAATCAGAATCGTTGGAATACGGATATGATGGCAGATTATTGTTTTAGGTTGCAAAGAGATTTTTATGAAGAACAAGTGGGTAAATCACGTTAAAGACGTTAATAGCCAATCTAGAGATAAGGAAAGGTATGTGTAATATGTTAAATATGTCTCTATTTTTCTTATAATTAAAAGAATATTTCATTGAATAAAACTCCATAACCAATCTCTCATAATTAATACCAAATATGAGAATTATTATTTTATAATTAGAGCATATGAAGTGTGTAGGGATAAAATATTTTAAAACTTGATTTACAAAAAGCCTGACTTGACATGGAAAAATGGTCATTTTCGAAATCAGCGGAATCGGAATATATATATATATATATATATATAATTATATATATATATATATATATTATATATAATATACATATTAATATTATATAATATATATATTATATTTATATATATATATATATATATATACTATATACGTAATATAATATATATTATATCTATATATATATAATATATTATATAAATATATATATATATATATGATATATATATATATATATAGGCCTTAATTTTACATTTCGGCAGCAACAAAAAATAAAAACTAAGATCCAGCTCGATATTTTAATGGATTTACAATACATTGAATATTGTATTTTTAAATCGAATTAGTTGTAATGATTATTTGTTAAGAAATTTAAATAAAAAAATCGGAACAGTATACTTACAAATTTATCTGCGTCGCATGTGTAAAGTGAAGTTGTCAGCGCAAAGTTACAAATGAATTGTAACGATTTGGAGAAGTTCAAAACGATTGGAGTTTGCTAGTTTTTTTTAGAACATTTAAATAATTTTGCAACAAAAGAGATGTGAGAATGTTTAAAAAAAATATAGTAAGAGTTGGAGAAAATTTAAATCGAGTTTCGAAGGTTAATAATCCGAGACACTATCCATGAATTGTAATTTGTAAGTACTTTAATATATATCTATATTATATTATAATATATATATATATATATATATATATAATATTATATATATATATACTATATATATATTATATATATATATATAATAGTATATATATTATATGATATATAATCTATTATATTTCGGGCAGCTATCTTAACTGTCTAAGTAAAAAGTTAGGTTAGTTCGGGCTAGGGATCAGTAAAGTTTTTAGGCTACTTTTAACCGTAAAAAAAGCACAGTGGTCAATGAGCCCCTAAAATGGATATTTACCTTTTTAGGGGGGTTCGGCCGATGGGGGACGGAGAGGGGGACGTTTTCATACCGGAGGG
The DNA here is from genome assembly GCA_015478945.1 of Trachelipus rathkii. Lineage (NCBI taxonomy): Eukaryota > Metazoa > Arthropoda > Malacostraca > Isopoda > Trachelipodidae > Trachelipus > Trachelipus rathkii. The sequence continues at coordinate 16,878 of JABUQX010010514.1, forward strand.
GATGGTCGGAGGACCCCCCACTCCCAAAGACCAAAGAGCGGGGGTTCCGGAGACATACCGAGGGTGGGATTAGTCCCCGTAGTCCCCCTCGAGGCCGAGAGACCTTCCGACTGCCTGCCATCAGGAGGCGGATACCCCGTGGGTATTCGTGTATGATATACCCAAAAACATAAATCCAAAATGAGTCTTTTGGGACATTCTATTCGCAACAATCTATTCGTCCTCTAAATCTCAAAAAAATTTGGGACATTTGATTAAACTAATATATATACTAATTATATATATAATATATATATATTATTATATATATATATTATATATATAATATATATTATATTATATATATTCTATATATATATATCATATATATATTATATAATTATTAATATTATATATATATATACCTATGTATCCGATATTACCAAATATCGATTCCATGTATCGATATAAACAGGTTCGATTTTCGATTTAATCGAACCAAACAAATATCGAAAAACTCTAAAAAATTAGTGCTGCCGAAATGTAAAATTTTACCATAATATACATATATATTTTATATATACTATATATATATATCTACTATAATAATATTATATATATTATATAATACTATATATATAATA
>JABUQX010010514.1:22500-27500 GCA_015478945.1 Trachelipus rathkii
ATCATATATATATATATATTATATTATATATATATATAAATATATAATATCATATATCATATATACTATGTATCGATATTACAATATCGAATTCCCTGTATCGATATCCAAAGTCTCGATTTTCGATTTAAATGACCCATCAAATAACAGGAAATAATAAAGACTAAATAAATTTGAACGGTCAACCCTAACTAATATACTAATATATAGCAATAACTAGACCATATATATATATATTATATAAGATTATAATATATATATTAATATATAATATAGTACTATATTATAATTTATAGTGTCATTCAAGCAATTATTATTGTGACTTATTATACATGACGAAGGCTTATTTATATATTTATTTAAAAGTTTTTACAGCGGTTTTCATAGGATGTTAAAATTCTTTAGGGAAGAGGTGTTAGAGAAATTAGTTTAATGATGAAAGATAAGAAGTTTTGTAGGGTTTGGTTTATGTGGATAGGTGAAGGAAAGGTTAGATATAAGGATGAGGAAGAGTGACGGTGGTGGTCCAGTGGCTAGGGTTGTGAATTTATTTTTATTGCTTTTTAAGAATCTTCAAACCCGCACTAACCTACGAAAATACATCTCACAATGCATATACAAAACCCATGCATCAATGCGCTCACATTACATAGTGGAAAAAATGATTTTACAGAAGACTCTATCAGCCTAACACTATCTTAATACGACGCAAATTGCTCTCACATCACATAGATTATGTTCTCAATTACACATTATAAAGAAAATACGTGCTCATCTTAAAAGGTACTCGCTCCACCAAACGTAAACTCCTAAAATCACTATGCATAAACCTTCCTAATTTTAACTTACAAAAAAGGAGAATATAACGTTCAACTCCACACTTAACATTCTTACCACCACACCACTTTTCAAAAATATAAAGCAATTTTACTTTAATTTATCAAAAAAGTATTTTTAACTGTCAATTGCTTGTGTAACAAACTTTTAATAATTTTATTTAGTTTCATTTCAAGTCTGAAGAGGGTCCAGAAAATTAAGGACTGAAAGCTTACGATTCAAAAACATTTAATAAATAATTAAATACATGCTTTTATTATAAATTATATATGTTATGGATATCTCAAGAAAAAAAATTTTTTTCCGACATTATATATATACAAGAAGTTATAGATATACAATCTTTCATATAGATTGTATATTATTTACAGTGATTCTGTAAGATTTATAGCAGAATTTAAAGGGGGTTTATGCCTCAGAGCTGCACCAACATACGCAATTTACGCAGATGAGCCAGACGAGGCTTAATTATGCTGATATATATACTATATTATATATATAGCAATTTTTATTATATTTTAATATATAAATTATATTATATATATATATATATTATATATATATATATATATTTATATAATATCATATATAAATATTAGCCAATTTTTGCACGCTTATTTTTCACAAATGAATTAAATGCTTGATTTAATAGCGAAGAATAATCAAAATGCCAAGCAGAGATGTCAGGAGGAAAAATTTACAACAAACGTATGATACATCTTTGAGCACTTTAGGAGAACGCCTCCGATAACTCAGAAGAGTCAAGAGGATCGAATTTATTTGTCATTTTATAAAGACCTTTTATTATCGTTGCGCTCTTTCTGGGATTCATTTTTCCGTTTCGAAGTTCTATAATCACAGAGGACATGAAACTGAGGTTATATAATAATATAATATATATATATATATATATATATTATATTATATATAATATATTATCTATATATATAATATTATATAATATGATATATATAATATTAATATAATATTAATATATATATTTATATATTATATATATAATAATATATAATTAATATTAATTATATATAATTAATATTTTATATATATATATATATTATTATATAATATATATATATACTATATATATATATATATATATATATATATTATGTATAATATATATATATATATATATAAATTATTATACTATATATATATATATAAATATATATATATATATATATATATATTATATATATATATATATATTAATATATATATCTTATATATTATATACTATAATTAATTATATATATACGGTAATTAATATATATATATATATATATATAATATAATACTATATATATATATTATATTATTATATTATATTATATAATATATATATATAGGTGTATATATATCTTATATATATGTATATAATATAACTATATATTATATTAATTATAATTTTTTTCGATTAAAGGGGATATTCTATAAAGAATAATATTTTCTAATATATATATATATATATATATATATGCTTTAATAAAAAATATCTAAGTAAAATAAGATGAAGATGGTCTATCCTTCGGGGTTTAAAAGCGACTGAATTGAAAATGAAAATATTTTGTTGCAATGATACTTGTCTAAATTAAATCCAACCTAATTACATTCCTTGTTATTTATCTTGAAATAATAATTTTGGGCCTATTGCTATTCTTTAAGCAGGTATTGATAATTTTAACTTGTGAAGAAGTATTTATATTGATATTTTGAACATCGCCAAAAGTATTCATAATGGTAACGTTTATCTAAAATTTTATGAAAAAAAATTTTCCCAAATTTTTTTTTTTTTTTTTAAATTGGATAAAATGAGCACGATTTTTATTCTTATCAGTTTTCATTTTTTTTTTATTAATTTTTTAAAAATTTAATATCACTCGTTTATAAACAAAGTCTGCTATGTAAAATAAAATTTGTTCAGCAGGTTTTAAAAAAGAGCACTTTAACTTTGGGATTTGCCTCGCCCCAACCACCCGAATTGAATTCAAAAAAATTTCAGGGTTGAAAAGGATTTAAATAATAATCTATCAAAATCATTTTTAAGGTTGCGTCAACTTGGCATTAGAAAAAATCAGTTGAAAGTTGCTCTTGCTTCCTATGTACACAAAGTGGAAAAAGGATCATATTTCACATACAATAATTATGCTGATATATTCGCTTTTGAGAGTCATCAGTTTCACCTATTATATTACAATCAATAATGTAAAGATCTTTGCCTTGAAGGTGTTGTTTGTTTTTCTGATTACATAACTTTCCTAGAGGGCCTGGAATCGATTGGATGATTTTCACGGGTAAGGAAAGTTTTTGTTTTCTCAGAGATGGTTTTGTACCTAGTCAAACCAAAACATTATTATTGGAAAAAGAAGAATCCTTAGTAGAATTAATAGTTGAAGCATAGTAAACAGATTGTGACAATGGATTTTTACAGTTCTCAGAGCCTGCGGGATAAGCAATCCCTTCTTAGCGTGCACAGAATACAAAGAACAGCAATGTGTATAAGAATTATTGTCACTTCTAAAAAAAATTCCTGAACCATATAACCAAGACATTCCCCCCCCAAAAAAAGGCAACGAATTGACCTTCGCCATCTCAATTAATAAAGAAAATTCTCCCTATTGAATGATACTATTATACATAGTTGTTAATTTTCAATAATCTTCTCAAAAATGTCACTACGCAATTTTAACAATAATAAGTTAAATGACATGTTGAAAAAATGATGTATTCAATTCGTTAACTAGTTATCCCTCTAATTTAGTCAGGTTCTATGATCTTCCTAAACTTTATAAGAATGGCCTACCATTACGTCCTATTATTTCATATGTTGGTTTTGTCACTTACAAGTTACCTACTTGGTTAGTGAAGCAACTATTAGGATTAATATGGAAAATGCAGAGCTAGGACTTCACCAATAAAATTTGAAACTTTAATTTAAAAACAAAGTGTTTTGTTTGCTTCAATATTTCGTATTTGTTTAAAAATGTTCTGGTAGAGCTTACTTTGCAGATGTTGGAGTACTTTATTACTGAAAATGTTTTAATTTCCTGAAAGGGTTGTTTAATTTAGGTATCGGTTGCGCATATTTTGAATTCAGTGGAAGGCTTTAAATCAGTGAAACGACTTTAGTATAGTTTAGCCACTTTCTCCAACACTCGTTAACATATTTGTAGATTTGCCTGAAAAAAATATATGGATGATTACTTGAATACTTAAAACATAAAATGGTTACGATATGTAGCTAGTCTTTTACGATTATGCCCAAAACTTTAAATCTATCAGATGTTGTAGATTTCATAACCTCTCAAATTACCTCCATGAATTTAATATTAAAGTTTTAAATGTTTTTCAATTTTTAAAGTTTTTCGAAAATGCTCTCACACTAATGCTTAGGGGCTATATACATCAGCATTCTTTGCATTTTGCGAACTCTTAGAAGGGACGAATTGTTTGACAGGCTCTGAAAGGTCTAAAAATCTGTTGTTGCAATTTTTGCAGAATGAGTTTCATCATATTTGAGGTATTTTTAAATAGTTATGTTACCCTGTATCAAATATTATTAATTCTGCTTGCATTACAACCAGGAAACATTTTTAGAATCCTACAAATGCAACTCATTTTTCCACCAGGAATTGATTTCACTTGCCCTGGTAAGAAACCACCTCTGGAAAAAGAAAAAAAATTACAGAGCCAGCTAAAATCATCCAGTCTGTTCCGTGCACTCATCACTCATAAAAAGTTCTGTAATCCTAAAATTAAGCTCGTTTTGAATTTGAATAATTTTATATAGAAAAAACTGATGACTTTCTAAAAAGAATATATCAGCATATCTATAGTTTGAGAACATCTGATTGCTTTTCCACTTTGTGTATGCATAGAAAGTTGATCGCAAACTTACAAATCCTTTTATTAGAAAATATTTGAATCCGCTTTAACTATATATACTTTTGAAAATAATATAAACACTAATAAAAACACCTATTCATAAAGAAGAGCACTTGGTATAAAATTAGGGTTTCAAAATTGAAAACAAGGACACGTAACTAAGATAATTTTTTGGGAGGGAAGTAGACTTGCCAATTAAGTAGTAAGTATCTAAAAATTTGTTGTCCATCTTGTGAGTTTATTTTCATTCTATCGCA
>JABUQX010010514.1:30000-35000 GCA_015478945.1 Trachelipus rathkii
AATTTAAAATTGATTCTATGGGTAACATTGTATTGTTTTTTTCATTATTCTTTTAATTTTTATTTTTACATTCATGTATAATTTAAATATTAAATATTTTTATCCGAAATGTGAATTAAGAACAATAATAACATGTTTTTTTTTTCTTTTTCATTTTAATAACGAGTGTTTCATTAGATTCCTAGGTAGAGGAAAAAACAACTTGCAAAAAAAATGTAAATTAGTGAATAGGTTTCAATTTTATCCTCGTATTTTGGAAAGCAGAGCTTTCACAGTTTAATACATTGGATGAATATATAGCCATGATTCAAATGGCGTATGAATTTCTTAAAAATGGGTAAAATTTATATATATATTTTTTGGTTTAATGAGATTGCCCCAGCAAAAATTTTGCTACCATTTAAAAAAAAATTTTTTTTTTTAAAATAGTTATTAATATTTTTTGCATTTACTTATATTAAATCATTAGCCAATACCCATATTTTATTACCATATTTTAAAACTATAAATGTAAGTGTTATAGTTTTTAAGTTACACTTATTTAAAAAAAAAAATTGCATTTTTTTTTCTGAAGTTAACCCGTTTGATTATATATATATATACTCAACCCTTTTCGGCTTGGCCTGAATAATAAACTGTTAAGGCCTTGTATAATTAAAGGATAACGCGATCTGCTTTCTATCTTTATTTGTATTCTAATCACACGTGCCTAAGGACATAATAAGAAAAATTACCAACATGTTTTTGCAAATTAAAAGAGATTACATACATATAAGAGAAATATTCTGAGATAAAAAAATGAATATCAAATAATATAATGTGCCTAAGAAAAAAAATTACCATGTTTTTACAAATTAAAAGGGATTGCATAAATAAAAGAGAAATATTTTCAGACCAAAATTTTAACATCAAATAATATAATGTGCCTAAAACATGGGTACCAAAAAAAAAAGATATAAAATTATGTACACTCAATATAGAGAAAAAACAAATATTGTTTTTTGATGACCCGAAAATGTATATATATATATAAATAAAAATAAATAACACCAAAACAATAAGAACTAAAAAATTTTCTATAATTTTATAACTGCTTTATCACATTGGTCGAGCCCTTTCATGACTAGTAAGTGTCATAAGCCATCCCTTTATTTTACAGGAGTTAGCTAACGACACCTAGCAGTATCAAAGAAAATTCTCGCTTCGAACATTAGAAAAGTTAGTTTTAATTTCCTTCTATAAAATACCTATCAGTAGTAGCACTTCATAACGTTGCTCCCAAAAAAATTAAAAATGTGAATAACTAAACTGGCTACCATAAAAAAATGAAAATTTACAGAATAAACCAAAAAAAATAAAACCAACATTGTAAATGCTTCCTCTAAAAAAATCAAAACTAATAACACGAGAGAATTGCAATCAAGTAAAGATAACAAAAGATACATAATGCAAATATTAAAAATCTGTAAATTAAAGTAAAGTTTGTAGATGCAAAGGAAAAACAGTTTTTGTGAAAATAAAAAGAATAAACTAGACTATCAGAAACCTCAATAAAAAAAATATAATTTTGTTAATTACAAAGTATGACCCATGGAAACTATCTCATGCTAAATTTAGATTTACATAAATTTTATTCTAAGTTCTATTTATAAAAAAAAAAATTGGAAGCTATGAAGATGAATTAGCCATATATTAAGATCAACTACACGTTCTTTTAATTAACCTAAGAAATATCACCTCAAGATTTGTTTTATTAATTTAATTAGTATAAGATGGAAAAAAACACGTTAAGCTATATTACTGATTTAGATATTGAACATTCTCAAATGATGGGACTAGACTATGTATGTAGATTTTACATAAAGCATAATTAAATGAAAAAAAAACGCAAAAATAAATTTAAAAAAATTTAACAGTAACACCTGAAGCTATAATGAATAGGTTATTATTGTTGTGACAAAAAAAAATCATATTTACGATATATATCAAAACCCTCACTTCAGGCATCAAACCCTTAAAAATTATGGCTAATAAAAACATCTACAAAGGAAGTTTAAAATGCTGAACCAAATTTTAGTATTTGATGGCTAAGTTAGATTGCATACGATAAATAGGGGAACCAAACTTTGGCAGACAGCTTTTATGCCCCAAAAAATAATTTTTTTTATTACTTTATAATGACTTTACCAATGTCAAATTTATGAAAATAAAAAAAAAAAAAAAAAAAAATCAATCTAATATTCCCGAATTTTTTTTTTTTTTTTTTTTTTTTTTGTTACGTGAAGATGATCCCCACTTTTCGCTGCATTTTTATTACTCTTTACAAAACCTGTCTGACTTAAATCATTTGTCGGAAAAAAAAAATGCTAAAACCATCCAGAATTATAAAAAATAAAAATTAAAAATCAAAATTTTTTTTTTTAACCAGAAGGGCCTAAGTTAGAATTATAACACAAAATCTGTAACAGGGAAAACTAAATCTTTCACTTTGATAAATGAAATTAGGATTTTTCAAAAAAAAAAAAAAAAAAAAAAAAAAAAAAAAAAAAAAAATTAAAAACCCTAAATTTCCTATGCTATTTTGAAAACTTGCCAAAAGTGGTAGCTACTTTCATTTAATAAAGAAAATAGCTGACTGAGGTTATCTCAAAACCTTTCATAAATTAAATTTAACATTATTTGTAGTTTTATTGACGTGGTCTATTTTTCCATACAAAGAACTAAAAAATTAACGCAAAAATCTTTAACAAAGAAAATAAATCCCACATCTTGATAAATGAAATTAGGATTTCCCTGAGACAATTTAAACTTTATTACCTCAAATTTTTATTTGGAAAAAAAAAATTCTTACACACATCCTCAAAAATTATAATAGTTTTATATTCCTACATTTATATCATTATTTTTATTATTACTATTGAGAATACCTGTTGATTTTCGTTGCATACAGATAATTCAGATTTCAAGGGAGGATCCAATATTGGAGATTTTGGGACCCCATTTTAGCCACCACCTAAAAATGGACATAAAATTCTTAATTTTCGGACAATTTTGATGGTGAAAAATGCAAACCTCAGCTTTTATGACCTCTAAAACGCCATTTTCGGATGTTTTTCCTGTACCTGTAGTCATTATTTCGGCGTTTTCATTTTTTCAGAACCTAATTTTTTGACATTTTTTCGTATCAACTTCTACAATTTTTTTTCGAAATGACTTGAAACTTGAAATATACATAGATGGGTCTATTACGCACAAAATGGACAATTTAATTTTTTGATTTTGAAATTGTGCTCAGCAATGTCTAATTTCAAAACCTCCTTTTTTAATTGCTGATCATAATTTTCCAAAAATCAAAAAACTAAATTGTTATTTTTGTGCGTAATAGACCCATCTATGTATATTTCAAATTTGAAGTCATTTAAAAAAAAATGTAGAAGTTGAAACGAAAAAATGTCAAAAAATTAGGTTCTGAAAAAATGAAAACGCCAAAACAATGACTGCAGACACATAAAAACACCCTAAAATTACGTTTTAGAGGTAAAAAAAAAAGCTGCGGTTTGCTTTAATCCCCATCAAAATTGTCTGAAAATTAAGAATTTTATGTCCATTTTTAGGTGGGGGCTAAAATGGGGTCCCAAAATCCCCAATATTGAATCCACCCCTTCAGTGTAAATTCTAATTTTAAATGCTAAATTCTATGCTAAGAATTATGTGGTCTGTTTTTCCCTAACTTTCACCTTACATAGGCAACTTTTCCTAGCAACAGGCTAGGGATTATATTCCTACATGTTTTCGCTAAATCGTGGAAAGTTGGACCTAATGTAATGTGGGGCCTACTTTTCTGGTAAAAAGATATAAAATAGAGGAATAGAAAATCCTAAGTTACTTCGTAACCCCTTTAGGAGAGTAAAGTTTTCTAATCTAGTGTCTAAAGGCAAAAATAATAAAAAAAAATAACAAAAAGTCAAACCCTAAGGATGAGGTGTTTCTAGGAAAAAAAATAAATATATAGTTTTCTTAGAGGGAGATGTACTTAACTTTACTTGCCAATATTTTAGGTTTTTACACAAAGGGAGTAATCTACCGTATAGATGGAAAATATTTATAAAGCATGAGAGCTAATAAATTCACTAATGCCACTTATAGCAAACCAATAGCACCTTTGCAAATACTACCTGATCTGTGTAGAAATTCTAAAAGATTAAAAAAAAAAACAGATAAATAGAAATTTACCAGAGATATTTTTAAGAACGTATAGTTTGTATCACAACCTACGAAAACACGGCCCAAAGTAATAAGGGCGGAACTTCCATGCGGCCGATGAGATGAAATCGAAGAGAGAGAGAGAGAGAGAGAGAGAGAGAGAGAGAGAGAGAGAGAGAGAGAGAAGAGAGAGAGAGGAGAGAGGAGAAGAGAGAGAGAGGAGAGAGAGAGAGAGAGGAGAGAGAGAGAGAGAGAGAGAGAGAGAGAGAGAGAGAGGACTAAAGTTGGTCGGAATAGATGGAATTTTCCAAGGACCAAAGAAACTATTCGGGTTAAAAAAAAGGGGTAGGTGTTTTGCGAAAGAAAGTATATTAATTTTTTAAGAAATAATTTCATTAAATTTTATGTTTTGGGACAAGAATATGGTAAAATAAATAAAAAAATTAAGTTGATAAATGTATTCCTACGCGTCTGAATAAATTGGGGGTGGGGTATATTGTAAATTCCACTGGGGGAAAAATTTGGGAGTTCGAATGACCTATTTAGATATAAAAGAAATTATTTTAGTTGTTATGTCGAATGGTTTAAAGTAAATTGTAATCCTTCAAAGAATAAGAAATTTATAAGGAGATATTTTGGGAAATATTCAAGATATAAAATTAATAAAAATCAATAAAATAATTGAAAACTAGATTTATGCTAGTTGGCAACCGCGAGAATGACATAAAAGAGCTCTTATCTCAGTAAGAAGGTTGGATCATACTATGCTAAATGTGGGCGAATAAGCTGCGCAATGA
>JABUQX010010514.1:45000-52500 GCA_015478945.1 Trachelipus rathkii
TAAGTTCAAGAAGTTGAGGTGAAAAAGGAATAACTTTAACATTTTCCATGACAAAAGGAGAGCAATTTCTTAGTCCTAGAAAATTAGAGTAGGCATGTTTATATTTGCGTTTAATTAAAAAAAGAGGATATGCCAGTTTCTGAAAAGTTTGAAAAATAAAGTCAGTTTCTTGTTGGAGAAATTGTGGATCACAATAATGGAAAGCTCTTAGAAACATATTATAGATAATATTGTTTTTAATATATGGGGGATGAAAAGAAAAGTAATGGAGAAGTTGATTTGTATGAGTTGGCTTACGATAAACTTTAAAAGCCAAATCATCCGCATATAATAGGTGGGGCATCCTCCACTCTCTTTCATTCTTAATCATCCTAACACCTTCCCCTGCCACTTCCACCTCTAATTCTTTCATAACCCCATCCATATACAAATTGAATAACCAAAGAGGCATAACACATCCCTGCCTCACTCCGCTATTAATGTTACACGCACCCATGTCACGAAGAACTGCCAGAGGAACGTTCTCAAGGGGCGTCTTCAATTGACCCACGTAAGAACTGTTGATAGGAGTGTCCGTTCAGGTGCTCCAGTAACACATATGGACCGATTAGGTTGTCGCCAATAATACCAACCCACATATTAAGTCGGAATTGGTGTTGGTGAATGCATGGGTGAGTGCAATGAGGATTGTTGTATGAACTGATGTGGGTGTTGTGGCATTTTGTCACGCCGTCCCTTCATCTGTGAAGAGAATCAACTTCGCTATGTCATTCCGATGTTGGTCTTAATGAAATCACCGACAAAATTGCATGTGGGGGTAATAATCCACGAGAGTGAGACACTGGACACGTTGATAATGATTTTTGTGCTGATTTTCATCACGCAGGACGTTCAAGATGGTCCGCTGAGACACGTCATGGTGCCGGGCAAGGATTAGGGAACTAACGTTGCGTTTCCTTGCGACGTTCTAAGCGCCTTTTCTCCCGCAGGTGCTTTTATAACGCGTGGAGGTCCCAGATTGGGATTCGTCGGTTGCAGTTGTCCAGTTTCACGTAATCTCCGAAAGACGCTCGAAAATGTCATGTGATGGGATATCGCTTATTGGGATTCGTCTGGCTATACAATGTTTCTGCAGCACGACAATTCTCGTTAGCTTGTCCATGCGTTAAGACCATCTCAACCTGTTCCGCACAGTGTGATGTACAATCGTCACAGCCCAGATGATTCTGTCCCTTCGTATTCACAACTGTCATGCGTATAATTTCTACTAATATTCTGTACAAAGAGGTTACCTAAGTCATATCATGCACCAAGCTCTCTACAGCATTGCCAAACGTTTCAACGTAATGTTTATGCTGCTCACCAATCGCATGAGTAATAATGTGGGTACGGTTTCGGATAACATACCAACAAGTGTACAGTATATCTTAATCTTTCGCTGGCTGTTTTGTTACCTATCACCTTCTTCGTGCATTTTCAAAGCATGTGTATTTAGGAAAAATATTTTCCCCAACCGTCTTTTATATATGAATAATATAGTATTATAATAATACTATATATATAGTATATATATATATATATATATAATATATATAATTATATATATATATTATAATAATATATATAAGTTATATATTAATATATTATTATTATATAGTATTAGTATATATATTATATTATATGATATATATATATGTATATATATACGTAATATATTATATAATATTATATATATAACTATATATAATATATATATAATATAATATAATAATATATAATATATATATATATATAAAATTTATATATATAGATATAGATGAAATAGGTTCTTTTCCTAGTGTAACCGGATCTTAGTAAGGAAGAGGACCACAACATGGCACGAAAGACATGTAGGTAATAAAAAGAAATTTTATTCGTACGTTTCGAGGTCCTTCTGACTCATCTTCAGGTTTCTAGACAATAAAATCATCAATCATAACGACAATTAATATATATATTATATTATATAATATATATATTATATATATATATATTATATAATATATATATATATATATATAATATATATATATAATAATATATATTGTAAGTTTAGATTATAGACAATGCAACCTTCAGGTACAGGATAAGAAAAATCTTAATTAACAATGATTTATTTAAATATTACATATTGACACAAAAACGGTAGCGTGGTAGGTTTGAAATAAACGAGTCCTCATAGAATTTGTCCTAATCGATTGAGTGAGCGTGGATGGTAACTTCGGAGTAAGCGTGATAGGTCCAAGCACAGATTAACATATGAACCAACCTGTTTAGGGAAAATAAATAGACAGCGTAATGACATGAACCAACAGATGAGCTCAGATTAAAGTTAATGGGAAACTTGTTGCCTGTTTAATAATAATTCCAGACTCGAAGTGGCCTGGGAACTATAACCACAGTTCAAACGTGGAACTGACGAGGCCAGTGTTCGAACACGTAACCCCGTCTAAAGGCCATACACCTGTAACCACAGAATGATAGGGTTGAGTCTATTAGTAACGCAAGATACGCCCTAGGGAAACTCGAATGAGTTTTGGGAAGAGTACCAACAAGTTCATATGGGAACAGCTGTAGGGCTGGTTTCGACAGTAAACCACCGTCTAAGAGGGCCTATAGCCACCTGTAACAACAGAAAAATGTATAGGGGTTGAACTACTCTAGTAACCACAGGTAGTTCCGAGGAAGCTCGAGGGAGCTTGGGAACGATAACTCACACCGTTCAGTAGGAACAGCGAGGGCTGTGTTCGACATGTAACCACCGTCTAAGAGGGGCCTTATACACCTGAACCACAGAAGTATAGGGGTAATACTAACTAGACCACAGTAGTCCGAGGAAGCTCGAGTGAGCTGTGAACGAGTAACCACAATTTCAGTAAGGGAACATAAAGCCTTTGGGGTAAGGGGTTTTTTTGTGGGGGGGGGGGGTTTCCCGGAGAACAGGTAAAACCACCGTCAAGAAGGGGCCTAACACCTGTAACCACAGATGTATAGTGGGTTTGAACTAACTAAGTAACCACAGTAGTCCAGGAAGCTACGAGGTGAGCTGGAACCTGATAACCACAATTCAGTAGGAACAGCTGAGGGCTGTTTTCGGGCAGAACCACCCCTGAGAAGGCCTACTCACCTGTACCACAGAATATAGGGGTTGAGGTCCCTACTAGTAACCCACAGGTGACTCGGGGAAACGTCTGAAAGAACCTCCAGCGTCTGCTAAAATCAATCAAATCTCGTGCTCTAATAATCCTAGAGAAGTTGAATAACTAAAATAACTTAATCGATTTAAAATTTTCTTAAATATAATCATAAGTTTAAAGAAATTAATTTATGAAATAAGTTGAAATTATCAATAACTTCTAGAGAATAAAGGTAACTACAACCTTAATTTAATGGCTAAGAAAAATACTTTATTTTACAAGAACAAAATAAGGTTTATAATGTAAGCGTCTCCAGGATTAGTAGGTTAATCTGCCTATAATTACTCTGAACGGTAACACCACTATTGAAAAGCTTAAAATTACTTATTAAAGCTTTAGGAAACTACACTACATACCATAAATGTTAGCATTATTAAAATGATTCTTTTAATGACGAAGAACGTTCAAATCTTTAAAATGCAAGAATGATAATAGGCTTGCGTTAAACTTTAAAACATATACAATAATAAAATATAAAAAGTTATCAGATACATGCACAAGGAGGAATGGTGGGATCTTTTAATATCCAATTTCTAACATTATGAAAATAAAACCAATATGCGATACGAGACATTTTGAACGAACGAAAGCGTCTTCCAAATCTTTATCATTGCGAAGCTCAAAGAAAAGATTTAAATGTATTCTTTCCCTTATAATTTGTATATAATTATTTCATTTTGAAATAAAGTCACTGTGTTTTAATTATAAATAATAAATAGAGAATCATCTATGGAAATACTCAAAGCTTAATATATGGGTAAGCTTAAATACCTACAGCAAGAGCGTCACATTTACATAAAAGTATAAAATATCATATTACATGGAAAAGTCTTAAATTTAAGGGTAACTTCTATAATCTATTCTTTTATAAGGAAGTTGGAAGAGAAAAAAGTAAAAATTTTACACTGCCCCCTCTTTAAGATTTCAACTTCTTTATTAAAAGAAAAGATTATTATAAACTAATTTTTGATATAAACAATATATTAAATCTACTTGAATTATTTACACTTCGATAATATTAGAACTTCAGCAATAAAATATTTATCAAAACTTAAACCTATATTTACATATTTATAGAAAGCTTGATCGTGAGCGTAAACTGACTCTCCTCGAATTTCTCTTATTTCCTACAAAAAAATAAAAATAAAATAAATAACGATAATGATAGGTACAATCAACACAGAAAAAATATTCCCCTTCTTTCATATAACTAAGAGAGAGGTTTTGCTTTCTCATTCCACAAGATGTTTCAATATGTTTTGAGGTTACAAGTAAGACTAGTTTAATTTAGTTTAATCATTATCAACAGCATAAAATAATTACAAAAAAAAAATCAACTTGCCCCGAAGTAGGATGCGGAGTAGAGCTCTCCCTCCCATCCTAGTTCTTCTAGCGGATTTGCAATAGCGTTTCCTAGAAAATCTAACCATCTGGACTTAACCGGTAAGGACATTTACAAAGACCATGTCCAACCGCTAGCAAACCAATAAGCATAGTGGATTATACCTCTTCTGCCATAGCCTATAGCTATATATAAATAATACCCTCTGTTGCAACAGAAAACTAAATCAATTAATCATATCTTTAATTCATCATTACTAAAATCATTTTTCAAAACATTAATAACTTCATCAAATCAATAATCGCAAAATACTTTAATAACATCAAAACTTTAAGAAAACTAAATAAGAGAACTTCGATACAAATCTAAAATTTCACATTACTTTAATAACTTTAATAACTTTATGATCTTCTATATCAACAATATCTCTTAATTTAATCAATATTTCCTGCAATCAATCTTTCAATAATTTCTCTACCTCTTCCTCATATCTTTCTTTAACCTTTCTTTATGCAAACGATAAGTTAGTTACTTAATTCACAAAATCATTAAGAATTATCATCATAAAAACGGGCATAATTCATAAGTATTTAAACATTTAAAGACTACTACAGTGATTAATCCTCATTAATAATTTAAACCACAGTTTGCACACTTCTAAAATTCCTCGGAATGTATTACATTACAATTATTTTAATCATCTCATAAAGATTACATTACTTTACAACATTAGATTCCTAAGGGAATGAACAATATTATACAGAATAAGGAAAATACGTAAAAAGGTTCCTGATTAAGAAGATTTAAAGATATTTATCGATTAAATTATTGCCGTCGTTACTAATATCATCGCTACCTTTCTCCTCATTATTATCAATACCAAATATTATTGCTGGTATTACTGTCATTTTTGTTACTACTATTGTAAGTTCCAGAAACATTCTGAAAAAGAAAAGTATTTGCAGATTCTTACTGCCATGCTATCATTTAATACTATTCTGTATTATTGCTATTGGAAATATTATCGTTACTGTTATTATAGTTTTTATTATTAAACAACCTTAAATGTTCCAAGTAAAGATTTACGAAGGAAAAATTATTTTCTGATTTACCTTTACTGTTAAGGATTTCATTTTCATTATTAACATTAACACTGCCATTATTACTATTATTATCGTTTTTATCAATATCATCAACGTCATCACAAATATTTGTGTTAATCTTGCAACTTTCATTATCATCTTTATCCTTATCGTTATGCTCATAATCGTTATGAATACTATGGTTATCATTAATATTATTATTATCGCTATTATTCTCATCATCACTATAGAAAATATAATTATCATCTTTATAACATTTAATATTATAGTCATCACTATTAGTATTGTCTATATTACTATTATCCTTTACATTATTAATATCATTAAAATCATATTCTCAATATTTTGATTATAACTATGACAACTATTACTATTGTTTATTTGAACTAACTTCTTTTTCTTTCTTTTTCTTTTCTTACCTTGAAAAGGCTCTGTTTCATTTAGAAAAACAATTATCTTATTTCTTTTATGCGCATGAACAATTTTTAATTTTCTCAAATAGTTATGAACCAGTGCTTTGAAAAGAATATCATTTTCGTTAAGGTTATTAACAAGATCATTATCATTATTTGATTGTAGGGTAATTATGATTTTAATTACTATCATTAGCAATAATTTCCTTTGAACTTTCTTCAATAGTCTTTGATTTATCGCCATTTTTATTAATTTTTCTTTAATACAAATTTACTATTAAAATTTATTATTTACGTTACTTTTACTATTGACATTTATTATTGACGTTATTTTACTATTAAATTTTATTACTAACGTTTTTACTATTGAGATTTATTACTAACGTTATTTTTATTATTAAAATTTATTAATAACTACCTGTCACCTGTCTAGCAAAGCTAATACTGTGCGATTGTCTACTGTGCAAATGTCACAACAAGACTGCCACCAAATGTAAGTTTTAAGTTTATAGACAATGCAAATTTCAGGCGACAGGATAAGAAAAATCTTTATTAACAATGACTTTATTCAAATATAGTACTTTATTGACACAAAAACGGTAGCGTGGTAGGTTTGTAATAAATTAGTCCTCGTAGAATTTGTCCTAATCGATTGAGTGAGCGTGGATGGTAACTTCGGAGTAAGCGTGATAGGTCCAAGCACAGATTAACATATGAACGAGCCTGTTAGGGAGAATAAATAGACAGCGTAATGACAGATGAGCTCAGATTAAAGTTAACGGGAAGCTTGTTGCCTTGTTTAATAATAATCCAGACTCGAAGTGAGCCTGGGAACCAGTAACCACAAGTTCAATACGGGAACGACTGAGGGCCGTGTTTCGACAGTAACCACCGTCTAAGAGGGACCTATCCACCTGTAACCACAGAATGTATAGGGGTTGAACTACTAGTAACCACAGGTAGTCCGAGGGAAGCTCGAGGTGAGCTTGGGAACGAGTAACCACAAGTTCAATATGGGAACAGCTGAGGGCTGTGTTTCGACAGTAACCACCGTCTAAGAGGGGCCTATACACCTGTAACCACAGAATGTATAGGGGTTGAGCTATTAGTAACCACAGATAGCCCTAGTGAAACTCGAAGTGAGTTTGGGAACGAGTAACCACAAGTTCAATATGGGAACAGCTGAGGGCTGTGATTCGACAGTAACCACCGTCTAAGAGGGGCCTATACACCTGTAAACGCACAGAATGTATCGGGGTTGAAGCTTATTAGTACACAGATAGCGCTAGTGAAACTCGAAGTGAGCTTAGGAAGAGTAACCAAATTCATTGGGAAAAGCTGAGGGCTGTGTTTTCGACAGTAACCACGTCTAAGAGGGGCTATACACTGTAACAACAGAATGTATA
>JABUQX010010514.1:65000-67500 GCA_015478945.1 Trachelipus rathkii
CTATATATATATATATATATATATATATATATATATAATATTTGTTTATTAATATATATATTTAATATATATATATATATATATATATATATATATATATATAACAGAATAAAATAACATCGTTGCTTTTCTGAGGTACATGTAGAGCGAAAAATTTAACTAATGTTTGTATATATTGCTTGCATTTATAAATTTTGAAAAAAATATAAAATACATATTTATCGAATATGAATTTAAAATATAAATTAAAAAAAAAATTTAATACATGAAAGATAAATTACCTAATTAATTAATGAATTAACATTGAAATTGACATTATATATATTTTAATTTATGTAATTAACCAACCATATCTTTTCGTAATGATAAATATCAAAGCCAGCTATCTAAATAATTCTTGTTAATTCTGCATTTACAAAGAATGAATAGATTATTATTATTTTTATTTGTTACTATTTATTTATTTCTATATTTAACTATTAAACTTATAATTAATATTTTGCAAGAAAATTTGCACCTTGTTTGCAATATATATATATATATATATATATATATATATATATATATATTTATATATTTATAATATATATAGTATATAATATAATAATATTTTATATATAATATATATATATATATATATATATATATAAGTATGTATAAATTACGTCTCAATCATCATCAATCATTATCAATCAATCATCATCATCATCATCATCATCATATCCCAACCTCCTTTCTCCAGTTTGGAGGTGAGGTGCGTCACCTGCACCGGAAACAGAAAAGTAGTAGAAAGATATGACGCAAGTCGAAAAGTATCCCCAACCTTACTGTCCACTTTCTACCATTAGGTGAGAACTCGCCACAGTCAGAAAATCCATCCTAGGGTTTTACGGGACTGCGACAGACACTTACTGTGGCATCTCGTCAATGAAAGGTTCATCCCCTGGGGCAGGCCCACAAATCCCCTCCATTCCCTCCTATTATGCATCTTTTCTTCTGGCCTCTTACAAATTCACATTCCTCTCCATTAGGCTTTCCTTTACTAATTCAATGCACTTTTTCTTTTTTCTTCGGTCTTCCAGCCGATCGATTCTCAGCACAATCACTACATCCACCTAACCAACCGACTTTCAACCATCCTTTCTACATGACCAACTCATTTCAATGTACTCTCGTTTATTCTCTCGTTTACTCCTTTCTTCACACCACGCAACTCCCTAATGAGTTCATTACTAATTTTAGTAATCCTTTTTACACCTAACACGCCCCTAAGAGCGCCCATGTGAACTTATCATACCTTAGATCTATACCTCGTATTCCAGACCATAGTTCCACTACTATACATTAACACAGGTAACAACATACCCTCAAGCAAAGTCATAGCTCACTCAAGAGTTATTCACTTTATATCCACTAAAGATATAAAGGACCAGCATCAGCCACCTTCCAACCATTCACAACTTTCCTTCCACACTGCATCATCCGTTCCCTTTTCATCCAACGTATATCCTAAATATTTAACTCAGATACTTGTTCCAGTTGCTCACCATCCAGCAAAACTTCAACACCATGGACTGTCCTCACTCACTACCATAACCTTCCCATTATTTACATTTACTTTCAACCCCTCCTTTTTCACACCCTGCCTAACCGCAGTACCAACCTTTTCAAACTCTGTCTTCAGATTCGCCAAACAAAACCAAGTAATCCGCATGTAATAAGTAGTGTACAATCCACCCTCTTCCATATTCCATCATTCTAACACCTTCCCCTGCCACCCTATCTCTAAATCTTTCATAACCCATCCATGTTCACCAAAAATTGAGTAACCAAGATGAAACATAACAAACCCTGATCCAACTGCTATTAATA
Organism: Trachelipus rathkii; assembly: GCA_015478945.1. NCBI lineage: Eukaryota > Metazoa > Arthropoda > Malacostraca > Isopoda > Trachelipodidae > Trachelipus > Trachelipus rathkii. The sequence continues at coordinate 66,873 of JABUQX010010514.1, forward strand.
TTGAAGCAAAATCACTCTTCAAACTCCATTCAGTTAACACCACCTCACTATCGTCAACACATACTTCTGATTCCATTTAGAAGCCTACAACCAAACACCTACACAATGTCAACTAACTACCACCTACATAGAGGCTTCCCTTTTAATCCTGATATACGCCTTTTGCATATCCATAAAATCTAAGTACAATTTATTCTTCGTCTCTTCTCCCCGTTTTCCTCATTCATATTTCTTTCAAGATGTAAAAATTATTGATCCACACATCCTCTATTTATAATATTATAAATATATAATATATATATATATATATATATATATATATATATATATATATATATATATATTATATATATATATATTATATATATATATATATATACTTTACAGCATTTATGGATGAAGAAACCAGTGCTCTTAAAAAACTACGTTTTGAAAGAGTTCCTTTTTTGGGACGTGGATTGGCCTAGTGGTTAGAGCATCCGGCTATTGATTACTCTGGGCGACGCGGAGAGTCAATGTTCGAATCTCCCGCTGATTGGAGAGTAAATCTCCTGTGAACTCATTCATTTAAATGTATGAGTAATATACCATATTGTTCTTTTCGTGAATGGTGGGTGATATTTAAGGT
>JABUQX010010514.1:80000-82500 GCA_015478945.1 Trachelipus rathkii
TCAAGTATTTATAGGCAGTAGAGACAGTAGAGACAGACATTGTGTAGGCAGTAGAGACACGTACCTACTGCGAGGAAAAGTTTTTGGCATTTCGGTGCTTGCGAACTGTTCTGACTTGCGGTTGTATATCTTTGACTTCCCATGGAAAGACTACTGCTTTGGTGAGAGGTGTTCCTTGAAATGTGCGAGAAGACCTGATTGGAGATTATGGTATACTTATCAGAAGTCGTTAAGTATCATTTGAGCTTTTATTATTTACTTTAAGCTTTGTTTATGGGTTTACTCATCAATTTAAAATGAGTGTATTTTAGTGACGTTGCACTGTTACTACTATGGAATCAAAAACCAATCATCTGCAACGAACCTGATCAAGCCAGCGTATCTGTTGTAGGTCTGTAAATGCCTAGGGACCTCTTCGGAAGGGCTGTCACTGAAAGAGGCAAAGTTTTCACTGGAGGGAAACTTACATCATTTGTATTATAATTCAGATGAGGAGAAAAAGAAACAAGATTTACCTTACTAGAAAATTATAGGATAATTTTATGTTTCCGCGTAAATACTTACGCGATGTATAGTTTCACCACATAAACACACACACACACACCACCACACACACATATTATATATATAATATATATATATATACTAATAAATAATATATATATATATAATTATATATTATATATATTATATATATATATATAAGTATATATATATATATATATGCATATATATTATGCAAATGATTAAAAGTTAGCTTGCAAGACTTTATTAAGTTTTCAAGGACTTTTTTTTAGCATTTTTTTTTTTTTTATTATTTTTTAGGCTGATCAGCTTTCAACCTTCACCACATTGACAATCGACTGACCCTTCGAAAAGGGCTCCTCTTAAGTTCGAACCCTTTGCGATGTGCGCCTTCTTCGAACGATTTAATAAACGGTATTCTCGAAGAAACTTAAGTCATACCAATGAGCAAAACAAAGGAATGATAATTGATCTTTTCTAACTTTTTTTTACCTGCTCACACACACACTCCCATATATATATATATATATATATATATATATATATATATATATATATATATATATATATATATATATATATATAATAAAACTATTCTGTAGTTATATATATAGATTTATAATATATATATATATATATATATATATATATGGTAAAAAAATTTCTTCCATACTATTAACACAATGTTTTTTAAATCAGCAATTTGAAATTATGAAAAAATATAAATGATAAATGTGTGCTGTTAATTTGTAATATATAAAAAGTTTGGGAAAGATAAACTGTTTGAAGAATTCCTCCCTCTCAAATATAACTTTGGAACTAATCCCTAAAAATGTTTATTTACTTTAACATCTTAATAGCAATTTTCTAACTCAAAGAAAAAATGATTAAAAGTTATTAGTTTTTGATTATTGTTTTTCGTATTTTGATGATAAATTTTTTTTTTAAAATTGGGTTATTATTGTTCTCCTCCCATTTATTTATGATCTAAATATAAAATGCTTTCATTTAAAGCACTTTTATAACTTTTTTTATTTGAAAAAAAAAGAAAAAAAAGAAGAGAAGAAAAGGAGAAAAAAGAGAAAAGAGCATAAAACCACCCAAAAACATGCAGGTTTAAACTAGATGATTTAAACCAACGAAAACTTGATATATATAATATATATACATATAATACTATATATATAATTAGGGATGGCCAAAAAATATCGATATATCGATATTTTTGCTCGATATATTGATATTTTTTGGCGATATTTTCTTATGCGATATATCGATATTTTAATATTTTTCCAATATCGAAAGCTGATTGATATTCTTTAAAAAAAAAAAATTATTTTAAAGCCAGGAAAAAAATTTAAAATCTTATCCCCCTCTCCCGACACCCTGAAGTGATGAAACTCTCTTTTCCCCCCATATTTCGTTCTTCGTTCGTCCCCCAATATCGTGTATAAAATAAACCGAAAAATTGGGGTTTTAGATTTTTCGTCTTTTCGGGAACCAAAAATAGGGAGAGGGGGGGGATCGACATGGCACATGCCACATAGTCAAATTGTCTTCTGAGTATTCACTAATCACTATTCAGTTATTCAGTGATCAAGTAGATAGAGGTGTCGTATGTGCTAAGTTAACTGCCAAGTATTGTGCTTTCTTTAAGTTTCTTAGTTCCAAAAAAATTTAAAGAATTTTTTAGAGAAGTTTAAATATAACGAGTAGAGAATTGAATAAAAGTAAATTAACATGTCATCGAAAAGTAGAGTCTGGGATTATTTAAAAAAAATATCTAATGCCGAGGCAGTTTGTAATCTCTGTGGCAGAAATGTGAGATCCAGTGACAATACAACAAACCTGAAAGCCCACATAAAAAAACAAACATTATAGTGCTTTTAAATTGTTACAAAAAGACGTCCCAGAACAGGAAAAACCGACTACATCAACGGGAAAAGGGACATATGATCCCCAAAATAAGGTATTT
>JABUQX010010514.1:90000-93179 GCA_015478945.1 Trachelipus rathkii
ATTACGACCCCGAACACCGCTTCGAATCCGCACTCCCCGACTTCCGACTCCGAATCTCTTTCAAATTTTCTACTTCCCTGACTCCGCGACTCCGACTCAGACTCCACAATCTCGGTTAGAATGAGGAGTATGGAAGAGAGTGGAGGATTCTACCTATTATATGCAGATGAATTTGGGTTTTGGTGGCGAATTTGAGAGAGTTTGAGAGGATTGGGATAGAGAGATTTGCAGGGTGTTGTAAAAAGAAGATGTTTGAAGGAAACGTGGATATGAAGTAAGATATTCTTGTAAGTGAGTTACAGTCCTCGGTGTAAGTTATGTTAGATGGTGAGCAGCTGGAACAAGTGTCTGGGTTTAAATATTTAGTATATATTTTGGATGAAAAGGGAACGGATGATGCAGAGTGTAGTAGGAAAGTGTGAATGGCAGGAAGGTGGCTGGTGCAATTAAATCGTTGGTGGATGTAAAGGGACAAGTCTTGAGTGCGCTAGCGTCTTACATGAAGGTTTGTTTTTTTAATAAAAGATGATTAATGTTGAAAATTTAATATACAACAAACCACATAAAATTGCCTTAGTACTTACCGTAAATTAATGTCTGATATTGAAAAGCTAAAGTACGGAAGTAACGGTAGAAGAGTAACGGCACTTCGTTTACTATCCTTTCAAAAGAATCTGAATAACGATAACGGAACTACTTTTTCCGAGTAACGGAGTAACGATAACGGAACTACTTTTTTGAGTAACGATGCCCACCTCTGTATATATATATATATATATATTATATATATATATATATATAGTATTGTTACCATATAAATATATATAATATATATATATATATATATATATATATATATATATATATATATATATTTTTAACATATAGTATATTTAAATATCTATATATATAATATATATATATATATATATCATATATATATATTGGATTATAATATATCAAATTATAATCGAATTATAATATATCGAAATATCGATATATCGAATATCGATATTTTTCTGGCGATAATATCGAAGGCGATATGATATTTTTTAAAATATCGATTTATCGATATTTTTTAATTCATACATGACAATTTCCTTTCTTGACTGTAAACACCATTAGTAAAAGACTTTATAATATAATTTTAACATACAGCTTGTCAATCTCCATATCAATAATTAAATTTCATAAAGCTAAATCACATGAAAACCGGGACAAAACAAATACATATTTCAAATCTTGAACAAAAATAAATCAGGTTATCACGTACTCACGCTCAATGAGTACGACATTTTTCAAACCTAAATCTTGAAAATATGAACACATAAACCTTGAAAACACATTTTACAAACATAAACCTTGAAAATATACACGTGTTAATTGCTCCAACTTGTCACGTAACCTGCTTGATTAAAATGTTGCAAAATAATAACAGACCAGGATAACTCGTACCCACGAGTTACCAACCCTACAATAATTTAAAACCGGAGGAAGTTTCTCTTTAACCATCTTATAGTTCTACCATACCTGTCCGTCCGGCAATTACACCTTGGTTTCAAGAGTCAAATACTACTCTCCTTTTAATCCTGCACTGTGCGTGATCCAAAAACCTTGCAAACCAGTTATATTCATCGTAGTTTCCATAATTCAGCATATCACAAAACCACGTATGCATTTTTAATGTTATTGACAACACAGTTTCATCATGAGGGAGGATGGCTATCTACCTTGCAGTTTAGAGTTAAACCTAGACTGATTGACAGGGTGATCCAAAATACAGCCTCTAATCACACTTAAAATCTTTACGTGCTCGAACTTAGCGTTGCCCCCGCATGAGTCCCCAATCTGGGACTTTTTCCTTCCTTCTTACACCTTGGGCAAAATCCAGTGTCAATATATAAATTTTAGCTAAACTTCCTTTCTCTCTTCCTCTCTCTCTCTCTTCTCTCTCTCTCTCTCTCTCTCTCTCTCTCTCTCTCTCTCTTCTCTCGGACTTTTTCTCTCGCTTCTCTCTCATTATATATATATATATTATATATAATATATAATATATATATATATATATATATATATATATATATATATATATATAGATATAAATATATATTATATATATATATATATATTATTATATTATATAATATTATATATATATATATATTATATATATTATATAATATATATAAATGTTTTTTTTTAATTAATTTAAAAAAAAAGATAATTTTCGTTATTTTTGTTGCAAAGCAGCAACTCAACTTATGAGTAGAGTTGCCAAATTTGGGAGTTATTTTATGAAAAGTTCGAGAGGAGGCCTTGGGAAAAAATCCTCAAAATAGACAAAATAAGAATAAGGTTTCTTTTACGTTGCCATGACAACCAGTGTTTTGAAAGCATTATATATGCTTTCTTGGAGGCACAAATCGAAATTCCTCCAGTCAATGATCCTTATGAAAAATAATGTTTCGCAAGAGAAATAAATGATCTTAATGTAAAATTAGCGTTCTTGTATAACATTTTAAACATTATTTTAATAGTAATAAATAGTAATTTGAATTTTTTTTATTACATTAGTTGCTTTTATTTTTTTTTAGAGGAGGCCCGGCCTCCTGTGCTTTCCCCGTAAAACCGCGCCTGATATATATATATATATATAATATATAGTATATATATATATATATATATTATATATCATATATATATATATAATTATATTATATATATATATATATTATATATATATATATATATATATATATATATAGTATATTATATATATTATTTATATATTATATAATTATATAATATATATATATATATATATACTATATAAATAATATACTATATAAATCTATAATATAATATATATTACTCTGCTATAGTATGGTAAATTAAGTAAATAAATATATACAAATATATATAATATTATAACTACCTATATAAAGATATATAAATTATATATAATATATATATATATATATATAATATATATATATATTATAATAATATAATATAATATATATATATATAATATATATATATATTATATATATATTATATATACTAATATATATATAATATTATAAATAGGACTGTCATCGGAAGTGAAATTGTATGACAACAGCAGGGAAAGGATAGAATATGAAAAATCGGAAATTGAGCGCAGAAGGTATTCTTCT
>JABUQX010010515.1:0-7500 GCA_015478945.1 Trachelipus rathkii
AGGTGTGATCTGGGTTGTCCCAGGGTAGAAACCTTGGGACATGTTCTCCAGGAATGTCCGGCGGTATGAAAATCTGAGTTAGAGAAGGACGGCTCGTCATGATAACTTGAACCTCCTATTAAAATCAGAGTTGGAGAAGAGCGGCTGGCAAGTCCTGCTGGAGCCTACAATTCCCTCTCTAGCGGGCTTGCGAAGATCTGACTTGGTGTTCTGGAACGAAGGGACTGCCCTAGTTGTTAGCACTACGGTAGCGGCAGATGCAAACGCGTGCGACCTTGATGTAGTCGTCCAGCGGATGGTCGACTACTACAAGGTGCCTGCTATTGAAGAGTGGATGCGCGCACGTTCAGGACGAGCTGTCATCGAGTTCAGTGCTATGGCTTTCAACTGGCGGGGCGGCTTGGCAGGGAGGTCGCACGCCTTGTTGAAGTGGTTGAAAATGGTGAAGTCCATCAAGCTGCTAGAAGTGCGCTTGATGGAAGGCAGTGCGGCGATCTGGCGGTTCTTTAACAATGCCGCCGATGGATGGGGCTAGGGTGGATGTTTGTCTTCGGGACTGGAGCTTTCCAAAGACTCTCGCCCGGCACGTTACCCGCCCATGTCATAATAACTCTGTATATAAGTGAGTGACAGTTCTCCCCTTTAGATACACAGATGTGTGAATACGAGGGGATAGAAATTTAGGGTTCATGGAATTGTGTAACTCCGTACTGGCTTGTGACACAACTCCATGATCCCCACATCTCCATCCCCTCGTATTTACACGACTGTGTAGGGGAGAACTGTCACTCACTTATATACAGAGTTCTTACGACACGAGCAGGTAACGTGCCAGGCGAATCTTCGGAAAGCTCCAGCCCGAAGACAAAAATGGAGCCTAGCCCCATCCACCGGCTGCACTGTTAAAGAAAAACCAGATCGCCGCACTGCCTTCCATCAAGCGCACTTCTAGCAACTTGATGGACTTCACCATTTTCAGCCGCTTCAACAAGGCGTACGACCTCCCTGCCAAGTCACCCCGCCAGATGAAAGCCATAACACTGAACTCGATGACAGCTCGTCCTGAACGCGCGCGCACCCACTCTTCAATAGCAGGCACCTTGTAGCAGTCGACCTTCCGCTGGACGACTACATCAAGGGTGCACGCGTTCTCATCTGCCAATACCGTAGTGTCAACTACTAGGGCAGTTCCTTCATCCCAGAAACCCAAGTCAGGTTTTCGAAGGCCCGCTGGAGTGGGAATGGCAGGCTCCAGCATTTCTTGCCAGCCCCTCTTCTCCAACTCAGATTTTAATAGGAGGTTCAAGTTATCATGACGAACCGTCCTAAGAGGGGCTACCGCCGGACATCCCTAGAGAACATGTCCCAAGGTTTCTACCCTGGGACAATCCAGATCACATCTTATCGCGGCGGCAGGGACGTCACGTCTTCTCAAGCCCTATCGGATCTTTACGGAATCGACATACCCTGAACCTCGCATCAGGCGAGTGCCGTCCGCAATCCAGCTGTAACAGCCCAATTGCTTCGTCCGTCTCTAAACTCCACTACTTGGAGCCTCCTCATCCTCGACGAGACCATACACCGCCCTGTCGCTCCATTTCTTCGCGCAATGATTCAATCTGAGTGCAAATGGACTGCTCAAACTCCGGTATCCCCAGTCCACCCCTAGGGGGCGGTTGACTGAACATGGGGACCGGAGTATCGGAAGGAAAAGGCATAAACTTAATCACCTCTGCACGAACCATTCTATCTGCCTCACACAGCGCCATGTTTGCAAGGCGCTCGTGCCGCAACCAGTATGTGTATTTGGACATTAGATAGTTGAGTAACAAGTGCAACTTCTGCAGTGGCTTAAGGTAATCCGAAGAGAGTTACCTCAGCCTGTCACTCAAGTCCCCCAAGGACCATTTCACTGCGCCAGAAGACGTGACCCGAACTCCTAGATATTTGTAAACACCTGTCGAGTTCATCGTCGGTATGTTTGTCCCTTCGACCACGAATGGAGTGTGGTCGTGGACAAACTTTTTGGCCGTCCCCAGCCAACGCAGACCAACCGACGCGCACTTGTGCAACCCAAACTCGAGACCCAAAGATCTCGCCGCCATCGCCAGAACAACCAATTATACTTGCATTCTCAGTCGTGAACAGGCTTGGAGCACTAAATCATCTGCAAAGGCTAGCGATGACACATGCTGGTCCCCCATAGAGACACCCACATCAGTGGATGTTTGCTTCAAGATGCAATCCAATGCGACATTGAACAAAACAGGCGAGAGAGGGTCCCCTTTCAGGATGCCTCTGCCCTGCTTCACCCACCGGTACCTAACAGAACATGGGTCTCCTGGTACACCGACCTAAAGGCGGCTCCACACATGCGGAGTTTGTCGAACCCTTTGCCAAACACCCAATGTGTGTATGGGTAATTTTGGCAAGCTTTGCTCATTTGCTTGGTTTGCCAAATGCGCAAATCTTTTCCACAAGCGATGGAAAAGGTTTGTATATTTGGCAAACCAAGTAAATGAGCAAAGCTCTGCCAAAAATGACCCATACACACATGGGGTGTTTGGCAAAGGGTTCGACAAACTCCGCATGTGTGGAGCCGCCTTTAGGTAAGCGACTAGCGAGGGGTGAAGCCTAGCCCCTCTCCTCCAAGAGAGAAAGAAGCCCATCATGCGAATAGGAGTCGAAGGTAAAATTGAAGTCGATGAAAGTGACATACAAGTAGCGCCTTCGCTCAAGCCTTGCTTCGAAGACCTGCAGAAGGTAAATATTTTGGGACGTAGACCGGCCCGGCCCGGCCCGACCTGAACCTAGATTGAAAAGGGTTGTGGTTAACCAAACCCAATTTTCCAAGCCAGGATCTTGTGGAGCAGCCGTACCACAACCGGAAGGACACATCGGTCGGAAGCCACTAAAATCCGCAGGCTCGGGAACCTTGGGAACGAGCGTAACTCGCCCCCTCAGAAGCCCGGGCTGTGGGTATGCTAGAAGGCCATTAAAGATGTTGAGGAGATCCCCTCGCCTGAAGTTCTCCAGGTCTTGGAAGGAAACTCCATCAACTCCTGAGGCACGTTCTGCTCGAAAGCCCAATCGCCCTTGAGTTCGTCGACGGAGAAATCAAGAGTCAGTAGACGACAGAGCCTGCAGCATTCTGGACCAACATAATAGCACTGTCGGCCATCCCAACAACTCCACGAGACGCGTCAGGTATTCGGCACTCTGACACAGTATCAGGTGGCACCGAAGTTCAGAACGCTTTCCTGTTCGTGACAAAGCTTAGCGCCTTCGCCTTATCACGGTAATACAGGGATTGGAGCTCAGCATGGGTTGGGGATTTTTTTGATTTCTTTTAGAAAAAAATCAATTTTTGATTTTATTGATTTATTGATTTTTTTGATTTTTTTTGTTTTTTTTGATTTTTCAGATCGTGACGTCACGCGAAATATATATATATAATATATACTATATATATATATATTATAATTTATATATATATATATAATATATATATATATATATATATTATAATATATATATATATATATATATATATAATAATATATATATATATATATATAAAGAGACAGTAAGAAGACGCAGAATCCAATCTAAAGTGTCCCATTCAACCCATAAAATTAAGAATTAAGAATTTTTAAATAATAATTATGTAATTTATGATAGTATTATAATTAAAAAGCGCTGGGATACGCTAAACTGTCCGAGTCAACCAACATAAGTAATAATTAAGAATAATAATTAAAAAGCGGCATTGGCCCCTCTAGAGTCAATCCAATATAATTAATAAATAGATAATATATTCAAAGCCGTATTGCCATATCTAGACTGTTCTAATCAACCCATAATAATTAATCATTAACAATATATTAACGAAGCTGCATGACCTCTCTAATGTCCAGTTTAACCCATAATATATAAGGACATACTTAGAAGCGCATGGTAAATATTTAGACGTCAAGTCAACCAATAAATTAATATTAAGAGCGGCATTGACCACTCTCAGAATGTCCCAATCAACACATAATAAATAATAATAGAATAATACTTAGAAGACGTATGGGCCTAATCTAGACTTGTCACCAGTCAATCCAATACAATTATAATTAAAAATAATAATTAAGAAGCGCATTGGCCCTCTAAGAATGTCCGTCAACTCATAATAAAAAGAATAATACTTAAAAGCAGCATGGTCATTTTAGACTTTCCCAGTCAACCAAAAAAACAAATTAATATTAAGAAAGCCGCATTGGCCCCTGCTAGATGTCCGCAGTCAACCCATAATAAATAATAAATAAAAATATTTAAGAATGCAGCATGGGCCTATCTAGACTGTGAGATTAACCTTAACATTTTCAATTAAAAATAATCAATAAAGCAATAGATAAATCCTCTATTATGCTATAGTCAACTCAAAATAATAACAATAATATTAAGAAGTTGCATGGTCCTTTTTAGACTTTCCCAGTAAACAAATAAGAATTAATAAAAAAAGTCGCATTGGTCCTCTAGAATGTCCCAGTCAACCCATAAAAAATTTAAAATTAAGATAATTTTTTAATAATAATTAATGTAATTAAAGAATAGTATTTATAATAAGAAGCCACATGGGCCTACTAGACTGGTCCCAGTCAACCAACAAAAATTATAAATAAGAATAATAATTCAGAAGCAGCATGGGCCTATCTAGACTGTCCCAGCCAACCCATAATTAATAATTAAGATAAATTATTCTTAATTATTATTTATTATGGTTGACTTAGACGTCAGATAGGCCATGAGCTTCTGAACTATTATTCTTTTTATTAACTTTAAATGGATTGACTGGGATATTCTAGAGCTCGCAATGTGACTTCTTGTTTCTTATTCTTATTATTAATTATTGTTGTTGACTGGGAAGTGTAAGGTAGGCCCATTGGCTTCTTAATTATAATGCTATTATTATTACATTTAATTATTATTAAAATTATTCCTAATTCTTTTAATTTTTTTATGGTTTGACCGGGCATTCTAGATGGGCCCAATGCGGCTTTCAACTTATTAATTTTATTGTCGACTTGGACGTCTAAAAAGGACCATGCCGGCTTCTTAAGTATTTTCTTATTTATTAAGTTGACTGGGACATTCTAGAGGATTATGTGGCTTAATCATTATTTTTAATTATTAATTATATTGGTTGACTGGGACGTCTTGATAGGCCCATACGGCTTCTTAATATTATTCTTATTTATTTTTTATTTTGTGTTTACTGGGATATTCTACAGGGGCCAATGCTGCTTTTAATTATTAAATTTTATGGTTGCTGGGACAGCCTAAAAAAGGACCGCTGCTTCTTGTTTATCTTTTTATGGTTGACTGGGAATTCTAGAGAGGTCAATGAGCTTCCTATATATTCTGAATAATAATTAAGAAGCTGCATTAACTTCTGTAGAATGTCGCAGTCAACCCTAATAATAAGAATAATAAAGAAGTGAGAATTATATTTGAATGTCCCAGTCAACCAATAAATTAATAATTAAGAAGCCCCATTGGCCCCTAGAATGTCCCAGTCAACGCATAATAAATAATAAATAAGAATAATACTTAAGAAGCAGCATAAACCTATCTTAGACTGTCCCAGTCAACCAATAAAATATATATAATTAATAATTAAAAAATATAAACGAAACCGGTATTGACGCCTGTAGAATGTCCCAGTCAACTCATAAAATTAAGAATTAAGACCGCATGGGCCTATCTAGGCTGTCCAGTCAACCAATAAAAATTAATAATTAAGAAGCACATTGGCCTCTAGAATGTCCCAGTCACTCATAAATAAAAATTAAATAATAAATAAAAAATACTTAACAGATGGGGCATCTAGACTGTCCCAGTCAACCAATAACAATTAATAATTAAAATAATATTTAAGAAGCCGATTGACCCCTATAGAATGTCCGCAGTCCTCATAATACATAGAATAATACTTGGAAGCTGCATGATCTTTTTAGACTGTCCTAGTCCACCAATAAAAATTCATAATTAAGAAGCTTGCATTTGGCCCTCTAGAATGTCCGCAGTCAACCATAATAAATAATAAATATATAATATTTAAGAACTGCATGGCCTATCTAGACAACTTCACGCCTATTCTTATTCTCAAAGAAAATCTACCTCCTCGTTTATTTAGGTTGTCGCCCCATTCGGCGGATCTGAAGTTTTTTAATAAGGGTGCTAAAATTTGTAGACAATATTCAATACTGGCCTAACATATCTATTATCGAAATATATATATAAAAACAATTATATATAATTAGTCTGTCATCTGGCAATAATTTTCAATTTTTAACCCGAGGCCCTAGCTAGCTTTGGGTTCAAAATCTTACAATGGAAACAATGAAAAGCAGCACTAAAGAATGTTACAGACTTAAGGTTACAGATCCAGACTCTTGCTTGAAAATTGTATTTCCTATTCTCAAAATGATACCATTTGAAATCAAATTAAAATTTTATTTCTTATTTTTATTTAAAAATTAAATTAAAAAATAAAAATAATAAATAAGTATAAAAAAATCAAAAAATCAAAAAATCATAAATCAAAAAATCTGATTTATTTATAAAAATCAAGTAAAAAAAATCAATTGATTTTTTTTAATTTGATTTTTTTTCGTGCATCCTGGAGCTCAGCATACTTCGCCGCTTTCTTTGGGCTCTAGAGACCGGGGCATCTGGAGCAGGGAGCCTAACTGGCTCGCCTGCATACGGGCGACCCCGGTCCTCCAAGTCGAGGAATTGCTTAAAACCTCGACGAGAAAGCAGCAGGCGGAGATCCTCCTCCGAGAATGGAGGAGGACCCCTTTTTCACGAATAACTGAACTCAGCTAATCATCGTCCCAGTCAATCAACCACTCCGACTAGCGGTTCGGAGGGATCAGAGGGTCCAGCCAAGACTCTTCCCCAACCAGAAACAACGTCAGCGAACGGAACTACAAGGTCTGCAATCAGGGCCTCCGCCATCTCCGGAGGTGCCTGCGCCCCATTGTTAAGAGGCGCAGCGGCCTGTTCACGTCTCAGACGAGCTACGGTGTCTTTGTAGACAGCTGACTTCCTCTTACCTCTGATTGAATCCCATCAGCCGGACTCAATCCCTCGCCACGAGGGTATTTCTCGTCTACCACGTATGTACGTCTGGCCTTGCCTCAAATTGTTCGTCTTCCAAAATCACCACTCTGATACTGACAAAGTCTCCAGTATTAGACTTTCGTAACCCAATGAATCCTATTTTGGATTCGAATATTCGGCAAATCCAACTTGACACCTTTTTCGGTCACACCTTTTATAGACTGTCTCATAGAAACCCCATATTCTAAAACCATTTCTGATCTGCTTGCTTGGCAGATACTGATTCGCTCTTTTTCCTTAAACAATGAGCATTTCTGGTTACTCTTCCAACGCCAATCAACGCAAGTCCCACATAAGTAAATGGACTTGGTCTGAACTCAACTT
>JABUQX010010516.1:15000-28123 GCA_015478945.1 Trachelipus rathkii
TTCTAATCAGCTTTCTCACAAAGTGTGTAAATTTTTCTAACAAAAGGTTTCCATCCGCAACATTTTCTAATCTCATTCTCGAGTTTCCGAGTGCGCATGGCAAATAATATTTCAATATTTTTGAATGCGAAATAATAATGCGAATATATATATTTTTTTATAAAATATATATATATTAATTATAATATATTATATATATAATATAATATATATATTATATAATACTAATATATATTATATATAAATAGAAATAAATTTATATTTAACATATATATATATAATATATATTATAATATTATATATATATATATAATATATATATATATATATATATATATTATTAATATATTATATATACTATAGCATATATATATATATATATATATATATATTATATTATATATATATATATATATATATATATATATATATATATATATATACCTGATTCGACTGTCATCGAGAGTGACGCGGTTGAAAGCAGAAGGGAGACAAGAAAGAGAAGCTGCAACAGGAAGATCGCAGAAGGATGTAGAAGGTGTGAAAGAAATACATATTGGAGTGAGATTGTTAATCAGAGAAGGAAATTACTAAAGAAGAACTTTGTGGATTGCATTTTAAGAAGAGTGTACTTTAGGGTTTAAAGTTTCATTTCTAGTAAAGAAAAATTTATATTAACATCTCAGAATTTCAAAATTTTATTTAAAATTATTTTCATATCAAATCCTAATTGGAGGAGCAACAATTATTTCAACACCATTTCTTTTAATGAATTAATTTGAATGAAGTACAAAATTTAATAAGAAGAGAAATGAAATTTAAAACTTCATATAATATGAAAAGTGAAGCTGCGTTTTGCGAAGTCGTCGAATCATAAGAAGAAAATTCACAATTCTCTTCGTCTAATAGCAAGGGGCTGAAAACCCAATTCTATCATATGTATCTTTTCGTGAATGGTGATGATAAGCTTGAAAACTTATCAGCCACCAGCACCACCCTGCAGCTATGCGGGATATGGTGTTTTGTGTAAATAAATATATAATATATTATATGTATGTATATTATATATATATATATAATATATATTATATAATATATATATATATATAATATATTATTATATAATGTGAATACTAATTATATATATTATTATATAATAATAGATATATATATATTTAGATATATTATTAATATATAAAAATATATATAATATATATATATTATTATATATATATTATATATATATATAATATATATATATAATATATATACAGGGTGTTTCGAGAAGTCGCGCACATCAAAATATTCGAGTCTGTGAATTTAATGGTAAACGGATTAGGTCTATCTGCAACCGCTAGATAGCACCACAGGTATTACCTGCAGCACACGTAAACGCCATTGTGATAGGCTGTGCTCCCATGACGTCTCAGTAGCGTAGAGTTCTTTGACGGGTGAGCATGCCGCTTTTCCCAAGAGCACGAGTGTTTTATCTTGAGCCAGTTATTAGTTTGTTCGTTCATTATGCACTGTTAAAAAGCATGAGGCCATTTTCGGTAAATAGACCATATCGGTGTTTGGCTGTTCACGTATCCACTAAGATGAAACCACGCCTTATCCGTGAAGAAGACACGGTTAAGCTCTGCTATTCTACGATTGTCAACAAATGAGCGAAACCATCTGCAGTTCGCCATGCGCTTCTCCCCCTCTGATCTTGGTGTCTTCAATGGTCCGGAACACAGCGAACATATAGCACGAAATTAACATTCTTCATCGGCTTTATGGGCCACTTCCATATGACAACTGGGAGTTTACTGAAAGTCTCCGCAGGCTCTTTTGTAAGGCGAACGCAGCATCACTTTCCGAACCTCCACTAGTTTAGCCGTAGTCAAAACGGTAGGTATGCTGACTATCTTCCTGTCAGCAACAGAACCGTTTTCCCGGAAACGGGCGATTAATCTCGTTATTGTCGAATTATTAGGCACTGCTGCATCCGGATATCTGTCACTAAATGCATTTTTAACACGTGTATATGAACGACAAGCTAAATACTGTTCAAGAATAAACACTCGTTGCTCTTGGGAAAACAGCATCCTCACCCGTCAAAGAACTCTACGCTACTGAGACGTCCATGGGCAGCACAGCAATCACAAGTGTGTTTTACTTGTGTTCAGTAATCACCTGTGTTGCTAACTTAGCGGTTTTGGCGATAGACCCTAATCCGTTACCATTAATTCTCAGACTCTCATATTTTGATGTGTGCGAGTTCTCTATCACTCTATATATATATAATATATATATATATATATATATACTATATATATATATATATATTATATATATATATAACAATATATATATATATTATATAATATATATATATATATATTATAAATATTATATTATATATAAATATATAATATATACTATATATAATATATATATTAAATATATTATATATATATTTATATATATATATATATATACTTATAGATATTAGGGATTATCGATAGTATCGGTATCGGTATAGGCGTATCGGCCATTTTGGGGATATCCGGATTGGGTAAATATGGCCTGATACTTATTAGACTTTTGGTGAAGAATTAATGAGAAGAACGGTTTAGATTCAATAATAAATCTAGTTTTATAATATAAAAGGTAGTTATGGGACGATGAATCGTCATCGTTATCAAATCGGCATATTTTTTCTAATCGTCATCGGTCTTCCTCATGGAATTCTGGGCCTATTTATTGACGAATTAAACTGTGAAGAATATTATACCAGAACTGGAGAAAGATTATGTTTCTGCATCATAATTTAAGAACTCTAAATTTAAAGTATTAGAATTTTATATCTGTCCATGGTCTCGCATATTAAAATTTTTTAAATCAATGTTTTGAAGATACTATTACATTAAAAATTTACTAACAAATTAAGTTGAAATATAGGAACATGAATTATATTATTAAATAAATCATATTATTAATCAACAGAGAAATTATTATTGTTAATCCTAAGATATATCATATTATTATATTATATTATTATTTAATTTATTATTTATTATATTATTATTATTATTACAAATTATTATTATTATTATTATATACTTATTATTATTATCTCATTATTATTATTTAAATCATTATCTATTGTTATTATTATTATTATTATATTATATTATTATTATTTATTATAATTATTATTATTATTTATTCTATTATTATAAACTATTATTATTTCTTATTATTATTTATTATTATTATTCTATTATATTATATTATTATTATTATTATTATTATAATATTATATTATTATTATTTTAAATTATTATATTATATTATATTATTATTATTATTATTATATTATTATATTATATTAATTATTATTATTTTATATTATTATTATACATTATTAATATCTAACCTTTCTGCTCATATATATGTCTGAGACCCAGAGTGCGAAAGAATTTCATTCCTAAATCAGTTAATCATATCCAACAATAACTATTCTCTCAAATTTTCTCTAAAAAATGGAGTGGAGTAGTGCCAAGCATTAATAGTCCTGTAACACGTCTCGAAAATCTCCAATCTTCTAACTTCGATGTTTTGTGACAAAACTCTTTCTTCCTTCTACTAAATAAATACTTGTGCTTCTGCTACTGTTTTTCTAATCTATATATCTCTTAGATTTTTCTATGCCTTGAATTATTTATCTATCTCCCTCTAGACTTATATTCTCCATCCTCGTTTATAAGTGCTCAAATGTACAGAATCGTATCGAGTGTGTGATCTTGGGGCTCCTCTCCTGCTGATCTAGGGTGGAGGCGGGTGGCGGGTGCTCGAGAGCCGGGATGTGGCGTGCATATACAATTTCAGCATGCTTGAAAGATCTGGACAGCCTAATAATTAATGAACCGTACACACGTGCTGCGGCTGGTGGATCGTGCTGAGACCAATTCTTTGAACCACCAACCTGACCTGTAAAAATCACCACTAGCCCTTCCTCACTATAAAGCACCCCCCCTTCGCTTCCTATTGGTAAGATCTGAACCAAAACCTTATGATTGCTCATCATTTTATTAATACTCTTCTAGATTCAACAGCTCCAAACCATGTCCTAATGGTTTGTTATGGCACTTTGAGCGGCTGCCCACCGATTGTGGGGATCTTGCGCGCGCTTTTACGCTAAGTATGATTGGAGATACTGCTCTTATGTCTTTTGAAGTTGCTCTGCCGATAAGCTCGAAGACTGTAATCGCATTGATGGGCATAGCAAGTTCATTCCTCTTTCAACTCAAATCTTTGCGTCTCCTCAAAAATCCATGGTTCGATTGTGCTTTTCTCTGGGCCATTCAGGGCTAGAGGGACAGGGCGCGTATCGGGGATGAAAAAAATCGCATTCTCATATCATACTTCGCTAGATTTTCGATTCAGGCTAGAATCGTTGCAGGGATACTCTTCGACGATGCAAAGCAAACTTTCATTTTAAAAACGAACAGTGCCATGACCTCCTTGTTTTCCCTACTTGACAAATTCTTGGATGGCCTCTTGTCAAAACATCTCTACAACTCCGTAAATCCTGTATTTCGCTCCTCTTATTCACTTCTTGATGCTTCTGTTGCTAATTTACTCCAACTGAAAGGCCAATCTGTGGTTTGGTTCCTCTTATTTTCCTCTAACCTCACCCGGACGATTCTGGGCATTCCCTCTTCCTCAACTCATCCTTCTTTCTCCTCTCAGCTTGTCCACAAAGTTTGTAATTACATTTGATCGCATGGGCTCGCTGAAATCATGAACGTAAGGAAAGCGCTGGTCGTGCGCGAATGGTATTTCTCCCCGAGTTCTTGAGGTGAGTGTGGCTTCTCGTGCTGACTAGGGCCCCTCGTTCAACCGAATTTTCTCTACTTTCTCAATCAGCACTTTTCCTTAGTGTTGGAAGCATCGCTAAGTCCAAGCTTATTCTAAAAAAAAGGTGGAGAGGAAGGCCGCTCTGATCCTTTCTGACTCGATCGCCCTATAACTCTCACCTGTATTCTATCTAAGATCTTTGAAACCCTTCCAACTCTCACTTCTTAGATCAATCTGGACTCATTCCCTTCTTTTGCGACACCAGATACGGCCTTTCGGACTCCTGAGTCGTACGTTGGCGACTATACTTCCCTTTTCAACGGATTTTATGGTTTTTTTTCCGCCCTTAGGAACTATGGGAGGAGACTTTCGCGTGGTGTTAGCGCTTGACATCATCCAAAGCATTTGGACAGAGGATTAATGGCACGCTGTCACGCTCTCCAACTCCCCTTCTTTGGGTTCCTCCTTCTCTTTCTTACTTATGTCTAGCTTTCTTTCAAAATCGTTCAATATCAGCTGTTGTTGATGGGGCGACTTCTTCTTTTTTCGTCGAGATAGTGTGTTCCTCAGGGATATCTGTCTATATATCCCTACTTATCCTACTTTTCATAATTTGCACATCTCTCACCTGCACACATCCTAAACCTATCCACTCAATATGCCGACATCTTGAATCAAGCCTTCATTCTTCAAGTCATTTCAATTCTGCTTCCCTCTTTTTACTGCTTAGAATTGCCTCGCTGTCTTAATATTTCAAACCTCTATTCTCCGTGATGTTGGACTAGAAGTTCCTTGGTTGAGGGGCGTCTGAATCTTGTGAATTCAATCGTTAAACTTGCAAATTCCTCCGTCGTCTCTTAAGACATCCCTATCTAATTCTCCTATCTCTTGTCGACGGTTCTTCTCGTCTCTCCTGTGGACAATATAAACATCCTTGGTATTAACATAAACAAAAAAATGGCTTGGATAAACTCACTCACAACGGTTCGCTAATGGCGGGGGCCTCAGAAGTGTAGAACTTTGAGAGTTTGTTTAATATCTGCGGGACTTTTTTGCCTATCTTCTCAGTTACTCCAGCTAACTATAGGGTCTCTCCGTTCTGGTATGGAGAACTGCTATCTCATATTGAGGGATCGGCTTGGTTTCCACCGGCTTTTGGTGATGAGGGTTTTCAAGTTAAAGGCAAAAAGGCTTATTGAAACTGCTTTACGTATAATCCAAGTTCACTTAACCCTCTACTTTTTGCAGCGCGAGGTTTGGCTTATATCTCTTTTCTATAGGTACGCAGCAGAAAGTACTCAAGTGAACTTACCACTCGCGTTACCACGACCTTTACGACGCCGTCAGTAGCACACAAAAGGTGCGGTACTGCACGAGATGGAGAGCTTATTTGCAACTCTATTTTGATGCCATCTTAATAACCTCCAGGCGTTAGTATCTTGCGCACGTGTGCTATTTCGAACGTTTGAGCGTTCTATCGTTCTTTCCTCCATGAACACCTCAGAGAGTATGTGGTAATCTATTAGCATAATATTGATTACAGCTATACTAAGTTTTCAATATTAACTGAAATATAACAAAAATTCACACAAATCTATATCACCTACACTTAAAAAGATGCCTGACAATGAAAATTAAAAAAATAACAATGCGAAACTGCGAAATCACACCACATAAACTCACAGGTTAAGATTAATCGTACTAAGTCTCTATATAGTAGAACAAATACGTAATAAACATATGACATAGTAGAATGCTGGGGTAAGTATTGAGAGCGACGGTTTTTGATATAAGGTTTATGAGATGAAGCTTTTGTATGAAATATTGCAAAATTACAATCCACTTACACAACTGATAAGTACATCTGCCTTTGTCATGTTGGGTGGGTTGGTTGGGAGTGCAGGAGCGTGTGACAAAACTCAATTAAAATATATTAATAAATAATAAATTTAAATAAAATATATATAATAATAATAATAAATATAATATAATAGATAATATATTATAATAAATAAAATAATAATAATAATATAAAATATATATAATAATAAAAGATAAATAATATAATTTGGATCACCTGTTATGTATTTATTAAATACTCCTGTGATATATTATCGATAATTTATTATTTTTTTTTATGTTTTTTTTTTATATATACTATTAGTATTGTACTGTTTAACAATCCTATAACTATTTATGTTCTAGAGAGAGAGAGATTTGAGAGGAAGCAGAGAGAGAGAGAGATGCAGCAGGGAAGACATAGATTGAGAAGAGAGACAGAAGAGAGAGATAGTATAGGAGAACGCAGGGAGAGATATGAGAGAAGACGGAGTGTTTTGAGAAGACCGGCGAAGAAAGAGATCGAGAAGAGAGAGGAAGAGAGAGAGAGAAATTAGAAACAAAACCAATATGTTAATGAATAACAGGAAAATTTCTATGTATTAAATCTTTTCTATTAATGTTTTTTTCACATGAGTTAAATAAGAATGAAATGAACACAATTTAATTATTCCTTATTATAAATTTGTTTAAATTTATTAAAATAATGAAAATTTTTAAAAATTATACTGTTTTCAGTTAATCGTCATCGTCATCGTCAAATTTTACTATAATTGTCAGTGTCGTCGTTCATTGTCAAAAATTTCTTAATCCCCCTCACAAATAAAAAAGGTTTCTAATAAAGAAATTCCATTAAGCTAGCTTCAAACCCCACAAAAATGGGCATCCCAGAGCGTGAACCACTTACGATAGAATGCATTTAAATAGCATAACTGAGGAGCTTGCTGCTTGACAAAAAAGTAAAAAAAAAAACTTCACAGAAGTGGAAGCCGCCGTATCAGCAACCCCTGACAACAGCACTGATAGTGACGATGGTGGCTTTTCAGCAAATAAAAATACTGAAGATGAATTTGATTTGGAATGTTAGACAACTGATAAGTTCATTGTCGAAATTGCACTGAACATCTCATTCACCTCAAAAGGAATCACACAAGGGAGAGAGCTTCATTCGAAATAAACTGAAAGATACATTCATTCCAAGGAGCAAAAAAGATAAATTTAATTTTTCAATCTGTTGAGAAAGAGATATGAGGCTCTACGAAAAAACATAGGAGATGCTGCCTGACAAAAGAGGAATACCTTTCCATGCTGGTGGCATGAAAATGAGCCCAATAGTTTCCATAAAGATATTATCATGACGTTTTCAAGAGCTAAATATATTTTATCAGCCACCATCCCTCTATTCAGTGCAGAGCCAGTGAAGCTCTGAGTAGTACTGCTTATTTTTTTAGTGTTTGAGATGTAGGAATGGGTTAAGAAATCGCCCAAAAAGGAAACAGGCTCTGAGCGACACAGTTTGAGCTTATAAGTGACCCACATGAATTGAGTTTCATTGCATCACCATTTGAACAGATATTGTAGCCTTGTTAGCAGTAGTGGTGCCCAAGGTGAGGGGATGTGAATGATAATTCTATCTTTTATCTTAAGAGTTATTATTATTATTGTCATGTTGGAATAAATTGCGTTTTTTTTTGTCTTTTCAGCTGATTAAATGAGGTCTCTCCTTTCAATAATTTTTATTCTTTATATTGTAGACGTAGTTAAAGAATTCTTTTCGAAATTTGAAATCCTGTTTAAAACACTAAAATGCTTAGTGCTAAGACTTTGTTAATACTTACTGGAAGATCAAAAATGGAATTATTTGTTTGAATAACACCGAACATTAAAAAGTTTTAAATTATATTTGCATTTAATTATTCCTTACCATCATAGATATTTTATAATTTTTTTATAATTTTTAATATTTTTATTTATTTGAGGCACTAATACAGAAAATAAAACATGAAAAGGGACAATACGTACTTTGTTTGAACATGGGAAGTGTGCAAACACGCTAGAAAGATTAGAGTGGCAGGAGTCGGCGTCTCTCGCGGTAGCACTTTACCAGCAAGGAGTGAGTACTATCATATGCGCTTATACTGTTTGTGATATTATCTATTAAGAGTAACAAAATCTTTGCTCCCCCCCGGCTCTCACGGCCGTAAAAGAAGGGAATCTGTACATCGGTGTTAACTCCCCGCGGTACTCGCCTCTTTTCTTCTTTTGTGATTTGTAGTTCGGTGAGTCCTGCGCGGCTGGAAGTATCCTCTACTCGCCCCCAATTACCCCTACAGGGGTTATAGAAAACTAGTCCCCCCCTCTGTCCCCCGTCGCTCGAGCCTGTTATAATAGTATATATATATACTATATATTATATTATATATATATATCAATATATATATTATATATATATATAATATATTATATATACTATATATATATATATATATAATATATTATATATAATATAATTCTTCACACCTTTTTCTCAATAAGGAAAAAATAGTCGCTGGAATTGTACAGTTACAACAGTTTTAGCTTTTCTTGTGATTTACAAATTAAAAGATATCGTACTGTTATTAAAGTACCTGCATGCAAAAGTGTTTATAGGGTAGAAAATGAGACTGGTTTTAGAAAGGTGCGCGAGAACCATTCTCACATGGAGGAGGTATGTGATTGAAGAGTTCAGAAAGAGCAGTGTCTGTTATAATAATGAATGAAATTAAAGAGGAGTAACGCAACAATTCGCTTGATAAGACGAAAAGCCCTTAGACTAACCAGTTTGAAGAGCGCATTGTGAGTGGAATCATCAGATGCGTGTGAGGATATTCTATCAAATATCAAACTGAGGGGCGTGAGAAATCCTGAAATGTGCCTCGAGAAGCACCCCAACCTTTTAGAAGCGTGTGTTTAAAAGAGAAGTTAAATAATTTTCCAATTAAGGTCACGAAAAAATAAAACACCAAGAATATTAAGGGCAGACGAAGGTTTTGAGTTATGTGTTTTCAAAAAAGATGTGTTATAGGCGTGTGAAAGATTATGTGGAGTGGAAATATGGAGGCGGCTTAAGCTTTTGAGAATGAAAAACAAGCCTTGTTCTCAAATGCTCAAAGAAATTCGATGAAGATTAGATTGTCTATATCTCAAGGGGGCTCCCTTTTCTGGCGTGAGCTAATTGTTGTTGAAAGGGACGTCTATCAAAATGAGGAGCAATGAAGGATTGAAGTCTTCGCGCATAGGAGTAATACGTGGACGAAGCAATAAGAGAAATCTTTTATGTAATAGTAGAAAAAGTTAGGGATAAACAAATGAGCAACACCACTATTTATAGATTTAAAGGATGAGTGATGGCATCACCAAAATACTGAAGGAAAGTGAGGTCCAAGCACGAAAGACTAGGAAGAAAGCACTTTCTTAACGAAAAGCTGCATTAGAAGAGGAGAAAAAGATTAGAAGAAGAGGTGTTTCAAACCTTCCTGCTACTTAAGGATAGTTCGAAAAACTATGAAAAAGAACAGCAAGTTAGAGAGATTTGGCGAAAGTTTGAGGGTGGAGATTGGTCATTTTTTGTACAGGAGCACCCTTCTAGCAAGAAAAAAAGGCCAAATTAGAAAGACAGAGACGGAATAATTTAAACAAGGCAAAGTGCCAAGCTGAAAAGAAAAACACAAGTTTTGAGAACTATGGAGGAATACCATCAGAACCGTAAGCTTTCTTGGTTCTAAGCTCTGAAAAAAACAGAAATAACACCTTTTGAAGAAAATTACAATTATTTAGCCTAAGTATTTTGAGGGAGGTTGGAGAAAGGAAGGATATCACTGATCGTCTAAAGAAGGAAAGGTCTGAGGCAAAGAGTTCAGCTTTAATGGTAAGGTTAAACGGCCAGTATGCAGACGAAAATACTAAAGAGGGCAGAGAAGAAGCAAGTTAAGAGTTAACTTTTTTGAAAAGAATGTCAGAAGGACGGAGGGAAGACGAGCCAGTAAGCATTATTGCATTTCTACGGGAAAAGAAAGTTCTTTAAGTTCTTCATGGAGAACAATGGCCTCCACGGCTAGGGATGTCATATAAGTCGTAATGAGTTTCTAGAATTTGAAGATATAGTAATTCTTTAAAAGCCCCGTTCTCTCAGCGAATAGCATAGATGCAAGCAGAGTTAAACCAAGGTTACTAGGTTTAATGGAAGGTAAAGGTCCATTGGGTGGCACGCCCTCCATGCCAAAAGAATTAACCTCGCACTTTGCACACTCCGAGAGACCCTTTACACGGAAGCATGTAGTCATTCCAGGGAAATCAAAGGAAGTACGGACCGCACGCTGACCTGTTTAACAGAAAACCGAAGTTGCCAAAAAACGTTGTCTCACCGTAGGTGGGGGTGCTTTCCTGCGAAGACTTGAAAAGAGTTAGAACAGAAACAGAGATATGGAGAGTGATCGGAGAACCCGAGGAGGAAAGAATTAACCAGAATAAAGAGATAACAATTATGGATAGGAAAAAGGTCATAGAATGTTGGGTTCATCTCAAAGGCCAGTTCAGAGATACGAGTAGGGAGCTTGCACTAATGCTCGAGGTAATTCTGATAAAAGTAATCGCAGCAGGAGGTTTCAATCAACTATCTTGGAATTTAGAGGAAAACAGTAGCCGTGTGAACGTTGAAAAAAACCAAAAATGATGATTTCAGAGATGTGAAGAAAGAGAGAAATGTTTCTAATTGTTATGACAGGTTAGATTTGCCATTGATTAGTGATATTCGAACTCCAATCAAAGACATGGGACAAGCCATTGTAACATTGCACAACTGCCCTTGGCTGAAAATTGAGGAAGAAAAGTAGGAGTCAACAGATTAGAGCTTGAAGTGCAGAGCGCGCAAAAATCCAGTTTCGGTTATGAATGATGAGGTTTACTATCAGGGGGGATGCTGCGCACCGCAGTACGATCTGATCTAGGCTTCGCTGGTTGGTAGAAATGTCATGAAGAGAGGAGACCGTACATCAAAATAGGCCGGCAATTCTGTGACGGCACCAACTCCATCGCCGGAGGCCGTCAATGGCCTCTAATGGGATGAGAGTAGGGTGGATTAGGGGTTATTTTTGGAAGCCACACCTTATTAGGTTTCTCCGGACTTATGGGTGGCTGCCATTTTCATACCATTTTTTGATCTTCCTTGTTAAGATAGGTAAGTGTTTCTGTAATTGTATTTATGTGTGTGGTTTAAAGGGAGAGTTTCCTCCAATGTAAGGAAGAATATGGATATGAGCACAAAAGGGTTAAGAACAATGGGCATGGAGTGCCATGGATGTACATCTAAGACATCCATTATATATACCAATTGTGGGTCAATCTCATTCGCTAAAGAGCCCTACTTCCCTCTCTAGATTATATAATATATATTATATATATATTAATTATATATAACTATATATATATATATATATATTATATATAAATATATATAATAAGTATATTATTATATATATATATAATAATATATATATATATATATAATAATTATTATATATAATATATATAATTATAATTATATATATATATAATTAATATTATTATACTATATATATATATCATATTATATATATATTAATATATATTATTTATATATATATATAATATATATTTGTCGGTCGGTGCGGTGCGTGGGTGCGCAAATTTTGGTGTGGTGCCCGGTGCGCTGTGGTTCGCATCTACGTGCGGGCGGTTTTGCGGCTGCGCATCGAAAAAGAGCCGGTGCCGCGCTGTGTAGATGCAAGTTGCGGGTAGGATGAAGGATGGTGCGGTGCGGGCTGGTGCAACGACCTCCTCGGTGCCGGAAGGCAGGTGCGGTGCCGCAAAAATTCCGGTGCTCGGCCAACACTACTTCGATATGATATATTTAGCAGAAAAATCTTTGTATTTTTGTTCTATATTTGATCTCAATAAAGGGACTGCTCTTGTAATCGTCTATTGAAAGCCAGCTTTCAATGACAGAATATATATAATGTTGAATACTATGAAAACAATTTGATGATGATTGATTTTAACAAAAGAAAAAAAAATATTGTGCAAAGAATAGAGATATACTGTATTTAAGAATATGTTCGCAACTATTGAGTGATATAAAATCAAATAATTATTTGACATTCTTGATAGATGAAATTGACCAGTATAAAACTTGTCCTCATGAAACTCTAACTTTGAAGAGAAGTTAAAAAGATGTTTTTAAAATTTAGTGAAATTAATATGAGAGTACTCTGTTTGCTATTTCCGTTCTTCCATATTTTATTTCAAAAGTGGAAAAGAGAACAGTACTTTCTTTCATGCTTACAAGAAGGTAGAGGATCACGCTATAGAAATTACAATAAAAAATTAGCTTAAATAATGCGACGTCTTAGTCCACCTCCAT